>CM076575.1:129589845-129746832 GCA_034641835.2 Pinus albicaulis
TGATATTTTGGAAGAGATTAATAAGAACAAGACTAGCTGTAACAATTGATGTCATTGAGCACAAAAACATAAAGTTCAAAGAAATGAAACTAACTCCTAAAATAATACAGTTATATCTCATTCAATATTAGTGATATTTTGGAATAATTCCTAAGAACAAGACTAAACTATAGCATCCAATGCAAGTGAATATAAAACACAAAGTTCAGAAAATTGCTTAAACTAGGAATGCAACAAGGCTAAATTTACTTATCTAAACAATGTGCACAAAGCTTCTCGGGCAGTAGGGGCCCTCTACCACCATATTAGCATACAAATCTCCTCAAGATTGCCTCAGATCTTGCAATAAAGTGGTGCTTCTTTCATTAAAGGAAAAGTATTTCAAAAACAGAGTATTGCGGTCTTCTGAGATCTAGCAACAAAACATAAGTCTAGCTAGTTGTTTCTCGGTTTCTCGAGTCATTTTTATATGAAAATTACATAGCTGCCCTTGAGATAAAATAGGAATAAATTTCTTTCCCAACTAAAATCAAATTAGAACTCTGGTGGTGGTCTCGTACTATGATTAAAGACATCTGTACAGTCCTTGTCCTATTAGAAGTCTATCTCCTAGTTTTGGTTTCCCACGTGCATAACCACCTGTAGAATTCTGATCAGACTTCGTAGGGAGCAAGGAATGATGTGGATGATGTCTGGAATTCACCCATATTTTTTTTTCTTTGAGGTGACACCTGGAACCTATGAAAACATGAAGACAGCTGCATAATCGGAAACTAGCTACAGAATGGCTGCATTCTGTAGCTAAGTCTAGTAAAAAATTACTACAACAAAAAACCATAAAAGTGTAGCAAGTTAGTCATTATATACATTCTTAAAGAAAATTTAATTAATCCTATTGATCATTTAAGTCTATAATTGATAAGGAACAAAGGAAATGAAGTGAAATGTGGTGGAAGAAAAGGACATCTTTGGGGCTCAACATACCCCCACTGCAAAGTTTTTGCATGTCCTCATGCAATCAACCCATATATTCTGAGACTTCTGCTAGGACATCTAGGCTCCTTCTTCTGCTTTGCTTGATAGTTAATGGCTTCCTAGGATTCTTTATGACCAACTTGAATCTCAAATTTATAAGTACCCTACTCAACTTTTTGTTTTTCTTCTTCAATTTCTCACTAGCCTTGTACAAATTTTCCATTTGCAGAGAGAGAGTTGTATTCATATCACTTTTCAGCTTAACCTGCTCCCTTAAAATGTCATTCTCATTCTTGATATGCCTATTGAGTACTTCTAACTCATATTTGTCTCTTCTTAGTACATCAATTGCAAATTTTGGTGGGCTAGGAGTTCTGTCTCTACTTTCTGAGGCTCTCTTCTCTAATGTCTCAATATAATTATAAATTTGTTGTTGAGCTGGGTCTATCTCTGGAGTTTCTTCATCAAAATATTGTTCATATTGGTGCTCAGGTGATCTAGCAGTTGGTGTCTCTTCATCCTCAATGTTTATGATTCCTGTTTGTCTAATCCCTGTTTTCTTCAATATACCTCTAAGTCTGTGGCTTCGTCTTGGTTGAGATGGTCCTTCACCTCTCTCCTTGGCATACCTTCTTATCATATTATCCTTTTTAAGTTGTTTCCTAATTTCAGTCAATTTCTCATAAATTATCTCTTCACTGTCCTCTTGTATAGACTTACCAGTTTTAGTTTCAACAGCTTCGGAAATTTTCCTTTTCCTACTTCTTCTTGCAGGCTTGCCTTCAGATGGGAGTTCCTTGGGTTCTTCAAAGTGATTCCTTACTAGAAACTCATCCCAATTGTCTCCCACTTTTCTCAAATGATGCTCAATTAAGATTTTAACTAGGTTGTGGTGGTACAAAGTGGTTTCCAGGAATTGAACCCTCTTTTGTACATTAGAGGCCATTATCTTCAGACTATGAAGTAGGAAGAATGATAAATTAATTTCTTCATCTAAGAAATGCATCATTAACTGAATATGATAAACATAGAGGGTACCAAACCTTCCCTCACAAGTTATAATTTTTTGCAAAATGAGCAACATATTCCGCCATTTCTTCAGTGCTGAGCTAGGAATACCCTTCTTAAAAATGGAAACATCCATACCTAGTGTTTTAAGCATTTGCCTCCATGCCTCATTATGAAATTCCCTATTTTTGAACCACCATTCTCCTTGTCTGGATAATTACGTTGCTTCTGCAATGAAAGCCTCTGTAATAGTGAATTTAATATCTCCTATTTCGACCTCTGCTCCATTGAAGGACCGTGCAAATGTTTTAGTTACCTCCTTATGAAAACCATTAAATTTTTCCAAGAATTGTAACCACCCAGCCTACTGTATCATTTCTATGATTTGTGGATAACCCTCCAAGTACTTGGTTCCAACTGGTTCGGTTCTTACTATGAGACCCATAATTTATCTTCTCAACCTTCAATTTACTGCTCTTCTATCCACTGTGAAAATGGTTGTTAAAGAGTTGTTTTTTGCCCCAAAGGTGTTGTTCTCTGTTTATGCAATAGGAATTAGCTGCGGAAGGATGATATGAAGAGATTATAGAACGAGTGAAATGTGGTGAGGGTTATTTACACGAGTTAATGAATTTGAGAACCATAATGGGAGAAAAGACCGCGGAAACATTTCGTAAGCAATTCAAAATCATCACTGAATACTTCGGCTGGTGACGTGACCGAATAGGTCACTTCAATACTTTAACCGTTAAGTTTTAAATGATGATTTGAAATGGCGGAGTGGAAGGGATTTTGTCCAAAGTTTTTATGATAGGTTTAATAGGCATGATCAACACGAATAATTAAAACATATTTTTGAATCATACATGACCTAACTATACTATAACTTTCATATTCCGTCATCATAATAATTTTACAACTTTACCTTTGCCTTTCCTTTAAATTTTGTGATTTTGATATGCTTTGTCCTCCTTTGAAAATCATTGATTCTTCAGTCTTCATAATTCATTTTATTTTTTCTTGTTGACATAGGTTTGCAGGGTCAATTTGCTGCTGGATAATTGTCTTCAGGATGTCTGGCTGCATAATGTCTAGCTGGCTGCAGAATGTCTGACTAGCTGCAGAATGTACCTGTAGGAACTTTGAAACATGGAATGGAGTGCTGTATGAAATAGATCATGAAATATGGTGGAATGGATTATAAGTGAGGTGAAATGTAATGGAATGAAATGAATTACAATTGTGAAGTGGAATGAAACATAAAAAGTGGTCTGCAATTCATAACTTGTAACACTCAATCTGCAGAAAGAGATCAAATTTAGAAATGTGAGATGGAAATGAAATGGACCATGGAATGGAATGAATGAAGTATGGATGAATGGAATGAATGAAATATGAATGAATGGAGTGAATGAAATATGAATGAAATGAGACATGGTGGAGTGAAACTTATGATTTTGTAATGACTGCTTGCAGAGAAAAAAAAAAAACAAATCTGAAAAGCTAAAGTGTCAGAAGGATTCTGATTTTCACTTTATCTTTTCTATATAAAAATTCTAATCAGTGATTAGTTTTCATGTTTATACTTTATTATTATTATTATTATTATTATTTATGCTTTTGAATTCAGAAAATTCAACTAAGTTGATGAAGAAGAAAAATTCTTCTTCATTAACTTCACATCACTGTTTTCCTGGAATCTCTTGACAAATTATTCTCTTGAAAGTGGCTTATGATACAACTTCAATCTATGACCATTTACAAGAAAAGTGACCTTTTATTCATCTATTGTCCTGATTTTGATTGCTCCATTGTCAAAAATTCTTATAATTTCATATGGCCCAAGCCAATGTGTTTGGAATTTACCTTGAAAATCCTTGAACTTTGAATCAAACAAGAGAGCCCAATCACCTTCTTTGAACTTCTTTTCCTTGATGTACTTATCATGCCATCTAGTCCTTTGATGTTGGACTATACTTGTTTTCTGAACTGCATCTTGTCTGATCTCATCCAATTCATTAATCTGCTCCAATCTGTGCTTTTGTGCCTCTGTTAGATCAAGTCCTAGCTGAACTTCCATTTTAAAAGTTTGAATCTAAAACTATATGGGAAACAAAACTTGTTTTCCATAAACAAGTTCATAAGGAGCATGGTCTGTTGTGCTTCTCCATGTAGTTCTATAGGCCCACAAAGCTTCAGGAAGCCTGTCTACCCAATCTCTTCTATGTAAATGGACAGTCTTTGTTAGGATCCCTTCAATGACTTTATTGGTAGATTCCACTTGACCATTTGCTTGTGGATGATAGGGATCCCTTCAATGACTTTATTGGTAGATTCCACTTGACCATTTGCTTGTGGATGATAGGGAGTATATTTTTTGTGTCTGATTTTGTACCTCTCCATCATTTGTTCCACTAGATTTGATGTAAATTGAGCTCCTTGATCTGTAAAAATTTACCTTGGGACACCAAAACGAGTAAAAATATCCTCAAAAATAAAATTAACTACAGATGCTTCAGTATCATAAAGTAATGGCTTGGCCTCTACCCATTTGGTAACATAATCAGTGCAAACTAATATATATTTCTTTTGTCTTGATGGAGGACTAATAGGTCCTACAAAATCTAAAGCCCATTTTTCAAAAGGTTCAATATGTACCTAAGGTTGCAATGGCATCTCACCTGAAGGAGAAGGTTTCCCTACCCTTTGGCAACTGTCACACCTTTTGACATACTCTTTAGCATATTTAAAAAGGGATGGCCAATAATATCCTAAATGAAGGATCTTATAAGCTATTCTTTTATCAGCAAAGTGTCCGCCACAAGGTTCATCATGACATGCCTTGAGGATATCAGGTATCTCATCTTCCCGAACACATCTCCTAATGATAAAATCTGGACCTGTTTTGTATAACTCATTAGCAACCCATGAATATTTTGCACTGTCATAAATGATATTTCTTTTGTCTCTTGCATTCATTATTGAAGGAAATTTCCCTGAAACTAGAAAATTAGCAATGTCAGCAAACCAAGGAGTTTGAGTAGAAATTGCAAAAAGATATTCATCAAGGAATTGATCTTCAACTGGGGTATTGTCTTTGATGTTTTGGAGTCTAGATAGGAAATCAGCTACTGTGTTTTGTTTTCCAGGCCTATCTAGAATGGTAATGTTGAATTCTTGTAAAAGCAATAACCATCTTATGACTCTGCCATTAGTAATTGATTTATTCATTAGATATCTAATTGCAGAGTGATCTATGTGAACAAAAGTTTCATAGCCTGTTATATAGTGTCTGAATTTTTTTATGGCATGAACAACAGCTAAAAACTCTTTTTCAGTTACAGTATAGTTTAACTCTGCAGGAGTCAAATTTTTACTGGTATAGTAGATGGCATAAGGAATCATGTCTTTTTGTCCCAATACTGCTCCTAGAGCTGTATCAGAGGCATCTGTTGAGATATGAAAAGGTAACTTCCAGTTAGGTCCCCTTAAAATAGGTGCTTCAGAAATTTTTGTTTTTAGGGTCTCAAAGGCTAACTGGCAATCAAAATTCCACTTGAATTCACAGTATTTGGTAATTAATTTGAAGAGTGGAGATGCTATCTTGGTGAAGTTTTCTATAAACCTCCGATAATATCCTGTAAATCCTAGAAAACTCCTAACATATTTTTGACAACTTGGAATAGATAAGTTAGAGATGACTTCAACTTTTGACTCATCAACTCTAATTCCATCCCCTGAAATGTGATGTCCTAAAACAATTCCTTCAGTAAACATCATAAAACACTTCTCATGACTAAGTGAAAGATTTGCTTCTTTACATCTCTTTAAAACTTTTTCCAAGTTTGTTAAGGCTTCTTCAAATGTGTTTCCATAAACTGTGAAATCATCCATATATACCTCTACACAATCATGTATTAGATCCGAAAAGATTCCTAATACTGCCCTTTGAAATGTTGCAGGTGCATTGCATAATCCAAATGGCAATACTCGGTAAGCATAGGTACCCCAAGGACATGTAAATGTGGTTTTGTCTTGATCCTCAAGTGCTACTTGAATTTGATTATAACCACTAAACCCATCTAGAAATGAGAAGTACTTTTTGCCAGCTAAGGTATCTAATACCTGATCTATGAAAGGTACGGGAAAATGATCTTTAAGAGTAGCTTTGTTTAATTCTCGGTAGTCAATACATACCCTTCATTTACCATTTTTCTTTGGCACAATTACCAAAGGAGAAACCCACTGACTATCTGAAATAGGATAGATAAAGTTGACATTCAACAATTTCTGCAATTCTTCTTTAACAATCTCCCTAAGATTTGGATTCATCCGTTTTTGAGGTTGTCTGATTGGTTTACAATTTTCCTCTATGTAGATGTGATGAGTGCAAGTCTTGGGGCTTATCCCTTTCATATCAGTGTACTCCCATGCATATGCAGAAGAATGTCTCTGTAAGATCTTGACTAGCTCTTCTTGTGGAGATTTCTCTAGGTTCTTGTTTATGTTTAAGGTTTTGCCTGGAAATATCTCAATTGTAGAGCTGCCAAATTTATCCATGGAATAGAGAGACATCTGTCTTGATGATAAAAACTCAATGTTGGATTCTTCTTGAAATTTTTCATGTTTTTATTCCGAAGAGGATTCAAAGTTTTCTAAGGTATTCAAAATCTGGCTATCTTCACTAATTTATGAAATTGTGAAGAGAGGTTGTAAGTCTTCTTCATCCTCTATCCATTGAGTATCATCTAATTCTGTAATTGTTTTTGCTGGAGGATACAAGGTAAATTTCTTAGTTGAACTACCATCAGAGATGTACATATCACCGGATCTACAACTAATGAAAGCATCAGCTGTAGCTAACCAAGGTCTTCCTAATATAATAGGATGTCCTCCTAGATTATTCTTAGGAGTTAGGATCATAAAATCCACAGGATACTCCCAAGTATATAGGGACACTCGAATGTCTTCTATTGCCCCATCAGGTTTGATCACAGATTTGTCTGCTAATTGTAATAATGTGGGTGTAAAAATAAGATTAGGAAGTTTCATTTTATCCATGATTTTTCTACTCATGATATTGATTGCTGCTCCTAAATCAATAAGTGTGTTTTGGATCTCAATTCCATTGATGTGTATTTTAACAACTGGATTTCCTGGGTCTAGATACTTTGGAATGGAAATCTTACCCATCATGATATCTGCTATTTTTCCTGCCAGTTGAATTTTCTTTGTCTCTCTTATTCTTTTTCCTATTTTCTTCATGCTCAACTCCTTTATTGTCTTTGCTAAGATTGGAATTTCCTTGATAGCTTGCAATAATGGGATCTTAATACAAACATTTCTCAGCTCATCCAAGAAATCATAATTAGGCACCATAATTTTTTTTTCTACACCCTTATCAATTTGTAATCTTTCTGGAAAGGGAGGTGTAGAAGTGGATGTTGATGGCTGCTCTAATATAGGAGTTGAAATTATTGGTTCTTTTTGTTTTGATTTTTCAATGTTTGAGTCTTGGAAAGTTGTGTTCTCTTCAAGACTTTTATTTACCCGTAGAGAATCTTCCTCATAATTGTCTTGCTCTTGTATGATTACAGAAGGTTTCCTCTTTTCAAGTATTCTTCCAGACCTAAGTTGAACATCACTAAGGTCTAAAGGAGTGATCAAATAAGTTGGAAACTGTTGGCCTTCTATCATGTATGTGTTCTGAGGATTTTTATTGTTGGGGTTTGGTATGGGTTGGGCAGGCAACTGATTTGTTTTATGAGGAAATGGTAATGGAAGTGGTTGATTTTGATGTTGTGGATTTTGAAGATTTTGTTGAGGATTTTGTTCAAAATTTTGTTGAGGAGGGAAATGTGGATATGGTGGATATTGGTAATACTGAGAGTATCTTCCATAGGGATTTTGTGCTCCTTGCGCCCAAGTTTGTGATTGATTTTGAAATTGGGGCCAAGGTTTCTGCCAAGAATTCCAATTGGGTGGGGGTTGATTATACAACTGATCATGAAATCCTTGTGTTTGAGGTCCTTGCCAAGGCCTCCTGGAGACAAAATTGAGAGATTCTGTGGAACTTGTAGGAGTTTCTTCTTGAAAGACAGCTTTAAGACCAGGAAGTGAAGGACAACTCTTGGTCTCATGTTTTTCTGAACAAATTACACAAGTCTCTACAACTTTTTCATCCAAAGGGCATTCTCTCAAGGCATGTTTCTTTCTACATTTGGGACAAAAGATTGCTAAGGCATCAGATTCAGATTTTTGCTTGTTTTGTAACTTGAGGGTGTCTATTTGTTCACTAAGACTCCCTAAGATATCATATTTGAACTCATCAAGCATATGTCCTATTTCTGCCCTACTTACTGTCCCAGAAGCAGACTTACTTGCCCTTGCAAGAGCAGGGTCTCTTGGTCCTTTTACAGTTTTAGATTTCCCTCTTGAAAGGTTGATACATAATTCAACTATTTTAGGTAATGGGAGCTGAGATATATCCCCTTTTCCCATCATACTAAGGATATCTAACTATTCATCCCTAATTTTCTTCAACAAGAGAGCTTTCAAAGTATCTTGGTCTAAGTTTTCCATTTTTGCTCTCTTGATGTTATAGTTAAACCTCTCCAACAAATCTTCCAGATTTTCATCCTCTTTTTGTAGCATTTTAAACACTTCCTCCTTATGGTTGACTGGCATACAGTAATCCAAATACCTCTCTAGAAATGCATGTTTCATGTCTTCCCATGTCCTAATAGAACTGCTGATCAAACTCATAAACAATTTTAATGTTGCTCCTTTCAATTTTGAAGGGAATAGTTTAAGTTTTTGGGCATCTTGTAAGTAATCATAGGTTCTACATAGGACTTCAAATTCAAATAGGAAGGTTTCAGGATCTTCACTTTTGAGTCCATAAAATTTTGGAAGGACAGAGGGTGAAATTTTTTTCATAGTTGCATTGGTTTCTTCATCTACTATAGGAAACCCAAAAGAGCTTCCCATTTCTCTTCTACCTCTTCCTCTGCCTCCTTCTCCTTCTGCACCTCTACCTCCTTCTCCTCTACCTCTACCTCTACCCCCTCCAAATAGTGTGTTCTCCATTAAAAACTCCTCCTCCCCCTTCTTCTGCCATATTTGATTCTTCTGTGGAAGTTGAAAAGTTTAAGTCCCTAGCAGGGGTTCCTGAATCTTCTTCTAAGACAGGTTCAGTGGGTAAAGTGGAAGGTCTTTCTAATGGAATATCTGATCTTAAGTCCTCTGGAAGTCTAGGATCAGTAAAGGATGGAATGTGGGTTTGAGCTGAAGGTGTGCTGGCTCTTGGTCTTGGTGAAACAAGTGGTGTTCTAGGAATCAAGCTTCTGCTTCTTATGAATCTACCCCTTGAGTCTCTTTCTCTATGCATATCATTGTTTTTGGGAGGTAAGAAACAAGGCTACCTAGTTACACTTCCCCGGCAACGGTGCCAAAATGTCTGCTCAACTTAGTGTTCCTAAATTGAGGTCATAAATTGTCAACCAGGGTTAGTAAACTGTTGAAGTGAAGTGCACTATATGTGCCTAGGTATTTGTTTCTCACTACGTTGTGTTTAGTGTTTTTCCAATGTTTTTGGGTTTTGTGTTTTTATTCTAAGAGGGAAAAGAACTAAGTTTTGGCAAAGAGAAGTTGTTGGTCACATTAAAACAGAGCAAAACCTTTTCTAAATTATGTATGGCTCTTGAGAACAGAAAATGCAATACTTTAACAAGAAAAATAACTCATAGCAAGAACTCAATAACTCACAACATGAACTCAATCCCATTCATTCATTAGAAATATGTTGGAATAGCTTTGAGAAAAGGATAAGTTAGTGCCATGAGGTTCTTCTAAGTAAACAACCACCTACAAGATCACAGAGAAAATCTTATCCATGGCTAGAAATTTGTTGGAACATATTTGGAAAAGATAGTCTGCAACACAGTGAGGAATTCTACTCTAAATTAACCTATGACACTGAGATTAATCCATTCTGCAACTTAAATTGTCACTACTAAGCCCTATTCGAAAATTAGAAGTCGTTTGGAATAGTTTTGGGAAAAAGGCTATTTGCACAATTATAAGAGATTGCAAAATAGTCAAGGCCTTGAACTGATATCACTAATTCCCGTCCATATGATGATGTATTGGAAGAGATTAATAACAAGAGTAGTTTGTAAATAATGAAGGCCTTGAAATCTAATGGAACAAAACTAGCATACAACTGACTAATAAAACTAACAATACAATGGATAAAGCTGAACTAAAATGCAATCATTCAAACTTGAAATACAGTGACCACAACTGTACTAGAATGCCATTATCCTAACTTGAAATACAGTGAATAGAATCTGAGCTAGAGTGCCATTAATCTAACTTGAAATTCAGTGAACATAAACTAAAATAGTGCACCATTAATCTCCGGAGTACTACAACTACACTTATAATGCAACTAATCACTGAAATGTTTCAGCTCTGTCTCATTCGGGGTTAGTGGTATTTTGGAATAATTCATAGAATAGGACTGGCTATAACATGTGATGTAAATGAGCATAAAAACATAAAGTTCAACAAAACGCAGTAAGCTCTGAAACACCACAGCTATGTCTCATCTAGAGTTAGTGATATTTTGGAAGAGATTAATAAGAACAAGACTAGCTGTAACAACTGATGTAATTGAGCACAAAAACATAAAGTTCAAAGAAATGCAACTAACTCCTAAAATACTACAGTTATATCTCATTCAATATTAGTGATATTTTGGAATAGTTCGTAAGAACAAGACTAGACTGTAGCATCCAATGCAAGTGAATATAAAACACAAAGTTCAGAAAATTGCTTAAACTAGGAATGCAACAAGGCTAAAGTTACTTATCTAAGCAATGTGCACAAAGCTTCTCGGGTAGTAGGGGCCCTCTACCACCGGATCAGCATACAAATATCCTCAAGATTGCCTCAGATCTTGCAATAAAGAGGTGCTTATTTCATTAAAGGAAAAGTATTTCAAAAATAGAGTATCACGGTTTTCTGAGATCTAGCAACAAAACATAAATCTAGCTAGCTGTTTCTCGGTCTCCCGAGTCATTCTTATAAGAAAATTACATAACTGATCTTGAGATAAAATAGGAATAAATGTCTTTCCCAACTAAAATCAAATTAGAACTCTGGTGGTGGTCTCGTACTATAATTAAAGACATCTGTACAGTCCTTGTCCTATTAGAAGTCTATCTCCTAGTTTTGGTTTCCCACGTGCATAACCACCTGTAGAATTCTGCTCAGACTTCGTAGGGAGCAAGGAATGATGTGGATGAAGTCTAGAATTCACCCATATGCATTTTTCTTTGAGGTGACACCTGGAACCTGTGAAAACATGAAGACAGCTGCGGAATCGGCAACTAGCTACAGAATGGCTGCATTCTGTAGCTAAATCTAGTCAAAAATTACTACAACAACAAAACCATGAAAGTGTAGCAAGTTAGTCATTATATACATTCTTAAAGCAACTTTAATTAATCCTATCGATCATTTAAGCCTGTAATTGATAAGGAACAAAGGAAATGAAGTGAAATGTGGTGGAAGAAAAGGACATCTTTGGGGCTCAACATACCCCCACTACAAAGTTTTTGCATGTCCTCATGCAATCAACCCATATATTTTGAGACTTCTGCTAGGACATCTAGGCTCTTTCTTCTGCTTTGCTTGATAGTTAATGGCCTCCTAGGCTTCTTTATGACCAACTTGAATCTCAAATTTATAAGTGCCCTTCTCAACTTTTTGTTTTTCTTCTTCAATTTCTCACTAGCCTTGTACAACTTTTCCATTTGCAGAGAGAGAGTTGTATTCATATCACTTTTCAACTTAACCTACTCCCTTAAAATGTCATTCTCATTCTTGATATGCCTATTGAGTACTTCTAACTCATATTTGTCTCTTCTTAGTACATCAATTGCAGATTTTGGTGGGCTAGGAGTTCTGTCTCTACTTTCTGAGGCTCTCTTCTCTAATGTCTCAATATAATTATAAATTTGTTGTTGATCTGGGTCTATCTCTGGAGTTTCTTCATCAAGATTCTGTTCATATTGGTGCTCAGGTGATCTATCAGTTGGTGTCTCTTCATCCTCAATGTTTATGATTCCCGTTTGTCTAATCCCCGTTTTCTTCAATATACCTCTAAGTCTGTGGCTTCGTCTTGGTTGAGATGGTCCTTCACCTCTCTCCTTGGCATACCTTCTTATCATCTTCTCCTTTTTAAGTTGTTTCCTAATTTCAGTCAATTTCTCAGAAATTATCTCTTCACTGTCCTCTTGTATAGACTTACCAGTTTTAGTTTCAACAGCTTCGGAAATTTTCCTTCTCCTGCTTCTTCTTGTAGGCTTGCCTTCAGATGGGAGTTCCTTGGGTTCTTCAAAGTGATTCCTTACTAGAAACTCATCCCAATTGTCTCCCACTTTTCTCAAATGATGTTCAATTAGGATTTTAACTAGGCTGTGGTGGTACAAAGTGGTTTCCAGGAATTGAACCCTCTTTTGTACATTAGAGGCCATTCTCTTCATACTATGAAGTAGGAAAAAGGGTAAATTGATTTCTTCATCTAAGAAATGCATCATTAACCGAATATGATAAACATAGAGGGTACCAAACCTTCCCTCACAAGTTATAAATTTTTGCAAAATGAGCAACATATTCCGCCATTTATTCTTCAGTGCTGAGCTAGGAATACCCTTCTTAAAAATGGAAACATCCATACCTGGTGTTTTAAGCATTTGTCTCCATGCCTCATTATGAAATTCCCTATTTTTGAACCACCGTTCTCCTTGCCTGGGTAATTCCGTTGCTTCTGCAATGAAAGCCTCTGTAATAGTGAATTTAATATCTCCTATTTTGACCTCTGCTCCATTGAAGGACCATGCAAATGTTTTAGTTACCTCCTTATGAAAACCATTAAATTTTTCCAAGAATTGTAACCACCCAGCCTTCTGTATCATTTCTCTGATTTGTGGATAACCCTCCAAGTACTTGGTTCCTACTGGTTCGGATCTTACTATGAGACCCATAGCTTCTCTTTTCAACCTTCAATTTCCTACCATTCTATCCATTGTGGAAATGGTTTTCAAAGAGTTGTTTTTTCCCCCAAAGGTGCTGTTCTCTGTTTATGCAGTAGGAATTAGCTGCGGAAGGATGATATGAAGAGATTATAGAACGAGTGAAATGTGGTGAGGGTGATTTACATGAGTTAATGAATTTGAGAACCATCATGGAAGAAAATACCACGGAAAAATTTCGTGAGTAATTCAAAATCATCACTGAATACTTTGGTTGGTGATGTGACTGATTAGGTCACTTCAGTACTTAACCGTTAAGTTTTAAATGATGATTTGAAATGGCGGAGTGGAAGGGATTTTATCCAAATTTTTTATGATAGGTTTAATAGGCATGATCAACACGAATAATTAAAAAAACTTTTTGAATCATACATGACTTAACTATACTATAACTTTCATATTCTGTCATCATAATAATTTAACAACTTTACCTTGCCTTTCCTTTAACTTTTGTGATTTTGATATGCTTTTTCCTCCTTTGAAAATCATTAATTCTTCAGTCTTCATAATTCCTTTGATTTTTTCTTGTTGACATAGGTGTGCAGGGTTGATTTTCTGCTGGATAATTGTCTTCAGGATGTCTGGCTGCAGAATGTCTAGCTGGCTGCAGAATGTCTGACTAGCTGCAGAATGTACCTGTAGGAACTTTGAAACATGGAATGGAGTGTTGTATGAAATGGATCATGAAATATAGTGAAATGGATCAGGAGTGAGGTGAAATGTAATGGAATGAAATGAATCACAATTGTGAAGTGGAATGAAACATAAAAGTGGTCTGCAATTTATGATTTATAACACTCAATCTGCAGAAAGAGATCAAATTTAGAAATATGAGATGGAAATGAAATGGACCATGGAATGGAGTGAATGAAGTATGGATGAATGGAATGAATGAAATATGAATGAATGGAGTGAATGAAATATGAATGAAATGAGACATGGTGGAGTGAAACTTATGATTTTGTAATGACTGCTTGCAGAAAAACAAATTTGAAAAGCTAAAGTGCCAGAAAGATTCTAATTTTCACTTTATATTTTCTGTATAAACATGCTAATCAGTGATTAGTTTTCATGTTTATACTACTTTTTTCTTTTTTTTTCTTTTTTTTTTCTTTTTTTTTTTTTTTATGCTTCTGAATTCAGAAAATTCAACTAAGTTGATGAAGAAGAAAATTTCTTCTTCATTAACTTCACATCACTGTTTTCCTGGAATCTCTTGACAAATTCTTCTCTTGAAAGTGGCTTATGATACAGCTTTAATCTATGTCCATTTACAAGAAAAGTGACCTTCTCTTCATCTATTGTCCTGATTTTTATTGCTCCATTGTCAAAAATTCTTATAATTTCATATGGCCCAAGCCAATGTGTTTGGAATTTACCTTGAAAATCCTTGAACTTTGAATCAAACAAGAGAGCTCAGTCACCTTCTTTGAACTTCTTTTCCTTGATGTACTTGTCATGCCATCTAGTCCTTTGCTGTTGGACTATACTTGTTTTCTGAACTGCATCTTGTCTGATCTCATCCAATTCATTAATCTGCTCCAATCTGTGCTTTTGTGCCTCTGTTAGATCAAGTCCTAGCTGAACTTCCATTTTAAAAGTTTGAATCTGAAACTCTATGGGAAACAAAACTTGTTTTCCATAAACAAGTTCATAGGGAGTATGACCTATTGTGCTTCTCCATGTAGTTCTATAGGCCCACAAGGCTTTAGGAAGCCTGTCTGCCCAATCTCTTCTATGTAAATGAACAGTCTTTGTTAGGATCCCTTCAATGACTTTATTGGTAGATTCCACTTGACCATTTGCTTGTGGATGATAGGGAGTATATTTTCTGTGTCTGATTTTGTACCTCTCCATCATTTGTTCCACTAGCCTTGATGTGAATTGAGCTCCTTGATCTGTAACAATTTTCCTTGGGACACCAAAACGAGTAAAAATATCCTCAAAAAGAAAATTAACTACAGATGCTTCAGTAGCAGAAAGTAATGGCTTGGCTTCTACCCATTTGGTAACATAATCAGTGCAAACTAATATATATTTATTTTTCTTTGATGGAGGACTAATAGGTCCTACAAAATATAAAGCCCATTTTTCAAAAGGTTCAATATGTACCTGAGGCTGCAATGGCATCTCACCTGAAGGAGAAGGTTTCCCTACCCTTTGGCAACTGTCACACATTTTGACATAATCTTTAGCATCTTTAAAAGGGATGGCCAATAATATCCTAAATGAAGGATCTTATAAGCTGTCCTTTTATCAGCAAAGTGTCCGCCACAAGGTTCATCATGACATGCCTTGAGGATCTCAGGCATCTCATCTTCCCGAACACATCTCCTAATGATAAAATCTGGACCCGTTTTGTATAACTCATTAGCAACCCATGAATATTTTTCACTGTCATAAATGATCTTTCTTTTGTCTCTTGCATTCATTATTGAAGAAAATTTCCCTGAAACTAAATAATTAGCAATGTCAGCAAACCAAGGAGTCTGAGTAGAAATTGCAAAAAGATATTCATTAGGGAATTGATCTTCAACTGGAGTATTGTCTTTGATGTTTTGGAGTCTAGATAGGAAATCATCTACTGTGTTTTGTTTCCCAGGCCTATCTAGAATGGTAATGTTGAATTCCTGTAAAAGCAATAACCATCTTATGACTCTGCCATTAGTAATTGATTTGTTCATTAGATATTTAATTGCAGAGTGATCTGTGTGAACAAAAGTTTCATAGCCTATTATATAGTGTCTGAATTTATTTATGGCATGAACAACAGCTAAGAACTCTTTTTCAGTTACAATATAATTTAACTCTGAAGGAGTCAAATTTTTACTTGTATAGTAGATGGCATAAGGAATCAGGTCTTTTTGTCCCAATACTGCTCCTAAAGCTGTATCTGAGGCATATGTTGAAATATGAAAAGGTAACTTCAAGTTAGGTCCCCTTAAAATAGGTGCTTCAGAGGTTTTTGTTTTCAGGGTCTCAAAGGCTAACTGGAAATCAGGATTCCACTTGAATTCACAGTCCTTGGTAAGTAATTTGAAAAGTGGAGATGCTATCTTGGTGAAGTTTTCTATAAACCTTCGATAATATCCTATAAATCCTAGAAAAATCCTAACATATTTTTGACAACTTGGAATAGATAAGTTAGAGATGACTTCAACTTTTGACTCATCAACTCTAATCCCATCCCCTGAAATGTGATGTCCTAAAACAATTCCTTCAGTAAACATCATAAAACACTTCTCATGACTTAGTGAAAGATTTGCTTCTTTACATCTCTTTAAAAAAAATTCCAAGTTTGTTAAGGCTTCTTCAAATGTGTTTCCGTAAACTGTGAAATCATCCTTATATATCTCTACACAATCATGTATTAGATCTGAAAAGATTCCTAGTACTGCCCTTTGAAATGTTGCAGGTGCATTGCATAATCCAAATGGAAATACTCGGTAAGCATAGGTACCCCAAGGACATGTAAATGTGGTTTTGTCTTGATCTTCAAGTGCTACTTGGATTTGGTTGTAACCACTAAACCCATCTAGGAATGAGAAGTACTTTTTGCCAGCTAATGTATCTAACACTTGATCTATGAAAGGTAAGGGAAAATGGTCTTTAAGAGTAGCTTTGTTTAATTCTCGGTATTCAATACATACCCTCCATTTACCATTTTTCTTTGGCACAATTACCAAAGGAGAAACCCACTGACTATCTGAAATAGGATAGATAAAGTTGACATTCAACAATTTCTGCAATTCTTCTTTAACAATCTCCCTAAGATTTGGATTCATCCGTTTTTGAGGTTGTCTGATTGGTTTACAATTTTCCTCTATGTAGATGTGATGAGTGCAAGTCTTGGGGCTTATCCCTTTCATATCAGTGTACTCCCATGCATATGCAGAAGAATGTCTCTGTAATATCTTGACTAGCTCTTCTTGTTGATATTTCTCTAGGTTCTTGTTTATTTTTAAAGTTTTGCCTGGAAATATCTCAATTGTAGAGCTGCCAAATTTATCCATGGAGTAAAGAGACATCTGTCTTGATGATAAAAACTCAATGTTGGATTCTTCTTGAAATTTTTCATGTTTGTATTCCGAAGAGGATTCAAAGTTTTCTAAGGTATTCAGAATCTGGCTATCTTCACTAATTTCTGAAATTGTGAAGAGAGGTTGTATGTCTTCTTCATCCTCAATCCATTGAGTATCATCTAATTCTGTAATTGTCTTTGCTGGAGGATACAAGGTAAATTTCTTGGTTGAACTACCATAAGAGATGTACATATCACCGGATCTACAACTAATGAAAGCATCAACTGTAGCTAACCAAGGTCTTCCTAATATAATAGGATGTCCTCCTAGATTATTTTTAGGAGTTAGGATCATAAAATCCACAGGATACTCCCAGGAATCTAGGGACACTGGAATGTCTTCTATTACCCCATCAGGTTTGATCACAGATCTGTCTGTTAATTGTAATAATGTGGGTGTAAAAAGAAGATTAGGAAGTTTTAGTCTATCCATGATTTGTCTACTCATGATATTGATTGCTACTCCTAAATCAATAAGTGTGTTTTGGATCTCAATTCCATTGATGTGTATTTTAAAAACTGGATTTCCTGGGTCTAGATACTTTGGAATAGCAATCTTACCCATCATAATATCTGCTATTCTTCCTGCCAGTTGAATTTTCTTTATCTCTCTTATTCTTTTTCCTGTTTTCTTCATGCTCAACTCCTTTATTGTATTTGTTAAGATTGGAATTTCCTTAATAGCTTGTAATAATGGGATCTTAATACAAACATTTCTCAGCTCATCCAGGACATCATAATTAGGCACCATAATTTGTTTTTCTACACCCCTATCAATTTTTAATCTTTCTGGAAAGGGAGGTGTAGAAGTGGATGTTGATGGCTGCTTTAATATAGGAGTTGAAATTATTGGTTCTTTTTGTTTTGATTTTTCAATGTTTGGGTCTTGGAAAGTTGTGTTCTCTTCAAGACTTTTATTTACCCATAGAGAATCTTCCTCAGAATTTTCTTGCTCTTGTATGATTACAGAAGGTTTCCTTTTTTCAAGTATTATTCCAGACCTAAGTTGAACATCACTAAGGTCTAAAGGAGTGATCAGATAAGTTGGAAAATGTTGGCCTTTTATCATGTATGTGTTCTGAGGATTTTTATTGTTGGGGTTTGGTATAGGTTGGGTAGGAAACTGATTTTTTTTCTGAGGAAATGGTAATGGAATTGGTTGGTTGTGATGTTGTGGATTTTGAGGATTTTTTTGAGGATTTTGTTGAGGAGGGAAATGTGGATATGGTGGATAGGATGGTGGATATTGGTAATACTGAGAGTATCTTCCATAGGGATTTTGTGCTCCTTGTGCCCAAGTTTGTGATTGATTTTGAAATTGGGGCCAAGGTTGCTGCCAAGAATTCCAATTTGGTGGGGGTTGATTATACAACTGATCATGAAATCCTTCTATTTCAAGTCCTTGCCAAAGCCTCCTGGAGACAAAATTGAGAGATTCTGTGGAACTTGTAGGAGTTTCTTCTTGAAAGACAGCTTTAAGACCAGGAAGTGAAGGACAACTCTTGGTCTCATGTTTTTCCTGAACAAATTACACAAGTCTCCACAACTTTTGCATCCAAAGGGCATTCTCTCAAGGAATGTTTCTTTCTACATTTGGGACAAAAGATTGCTAAGGCATCAGATTCAGTTTTCTGCTTGTTTTGTAACTTAAGGGTGTCTATTTGTTCACTAAGACTCCCCAAGATATCAGATTTGAATTCATCGAGAATATGTCCTATTTCTGCCCTACTTACTGTCCCAGAAGCAGACTTACTTGCCCTTGCAAGAGCAGGGTCTCTTGGTCCTTTTACAGTTTTAGATTTCCCTCTTGAAAGGTTGATACATAAGTCAGCTATTTCGGGTAATGTGAGCTGAGATATATCCCCTTTTCCCATCATGTTAATGATATCTAACCATTCATCCTTAATTGTCTTCAACAAGAGAGCTTTCAAGGTGTCTTGGTCTAAGTTTTCCATTTTTTCCCTCTTGATGTTATAGTTAAACCTCTCCAACAAATCTTCCAAATTTTCATCCTCTTTTTATAACATTTTAAACACTTCCTCCTTATGGTTGACTGGCATACAGTAATTCAAATACATCTCTAGAAATGCTTGTTTCATGTCTTCCCATGTCCTAATAGAACTGTTGATCAAACTCATAAACCATTTTAATGTTGCTCCTTTCAATGTTGAAGGGAACAGTTTAAGTTTTTGGGCATCTTGTAAGTAGTCATAGGTTCTACATAGGACTTCAAATTCAAATAGGAAGGTTTTAGGATCTTCAGTTTTAAGTCCATAAAATTTTGGAAGGACAGAGGGTGAAATGTTTTTCATAGTTGCATTGGTTTCTTCATCTACTATAGGAAACCCAAAAGAGCTTCCCATTTCCCTTCTACCTCTTCCTCTGCCTCCTTCTCCTTCTACACCTCTACCTCCTTCTCCTCTACCTCTACCTCTACCCCCTCCAAATAGTGTGTGTTCTCCATTAAAAAATTCTCCTCCCCCTTCTTCTGCCATAGTTGATTCTTCTGTGGAAGTTGAAAAGTTTAAGTCCCTAGCAGGGGTTGCTGAATCTTCTTCTAAGACAGGTTCAGTGGGTAAAGTGGAAGGTCTTTCTAATGGAATATCTGATCTTAAGTCCTCTGGAAGTCTAGGATCAGTAAAGGATGGAATGTGGGTTTGAGATGAAGGTGTGCTGGCTCTTGGTCTTGGTGAAACAAGTGGTGTTCTAGGAATCAAGCTTCTGCTTCTTATGAATCTACCCCTTGAGTCTCTTTCTCTACGCATATCATTGTTTTTGGGAGGTAAGAAACAAGGCTACCTAGTTACACTTCCCCGGCAATGGCGCCAAAATTTCTGCTCAACTTAGTATTCCTAAATTGAGGTCATAAATTTTCAACCAGGGTTAGTAAATTGTTGAAGTGAAGTGCACTATATGTGCCTAGGTATCTGTTTCTCACTACGTTGTGTTTAGTGTTTTTCCAATGTTTTTGGTTTTGTGTTTTTATTCTAAGAGGGAAAAGAACTAAGTTTTGGCAAAGAGAAGTTGTTTGTCACACTAAAAAAGAGTAAAACCTATTCTAAATTATGTATGGATCTTGAGAACAAAAAATGCAATACTTTAACAAGAAGAATAACTTAGAGCAAGAACTCAATAACTCACAACATGAACTCAATAACTCATAACATGAACTCAGTCCCATTCATTCATTACAAATATGTTGGAATAGCTTGAGAAAAGGATAAGTTAGTGCCATGAGGTTCTTCTAAGTAAACAACCACCTACAAGATCACAGAGAAAATCTTATCCATGGCTAGAAATTTGTTGGAACATATTTGGAAAGATAGTCTGCAACACAGTGAGGAATTCTACTCTAAATTAACCTATGACACTAGAATTGATCCATTCTGCAACTTAAATTGTCACTACTAAGCCTTATTCGGAAATTAGAAGTCCTTTGGAATAGTTTTGGGAAAAAGACTATTTGCACAATTATAAGAGATTGCAGAACAGTCAAGGCCTTGAATTGATATCACCAATTCCTGTCCATATGATGATGTATTGGAAGAGATTAATAACAAGAGTAGTTTGTAAATAATGAAGGCCTTGAAATCTCATGGAACAAAACTAGCATACAACTGACTAATAAAACTAACAATACAATGGATAAAGCTGAACTAAAATGCAATCATTAAAACTTGAAATACAGTGACCACAACTGTACTAGAATGCCATTATCCTATCTTGAAATACAGTGAACAGAATCTGAGCTAGAGTGCCATTAATCTAACTTGAAATACAGTAAACATAAACTAAACTAGTGCACCATTAATCTCCGGAGTACTACAACTACACTTATAATGCAACTAATCACTGAAATGTTCCAGCTCTATCTCATTCGAGGTTAGTGGTATTTTGGAATAATTCATAGAATAGGACTGGCTGTAACATGTGATGTAAATGAGCATAAAAACATAAATTTCAACAAAACGCAGTAAGCTCTGAAACACCACAGCTATGTCTCATCCAGAGTTAGTGATATTTTGGAAGAGATTAATAAGAACAAGACTAGCTGTAACAACTGATGTAATTGAGCACAAAAACATAAAGTTCAAAGAAATGCAACTAACTCCTAAAATACTACAGTTATACCTCATTCAATATTAGTGATATTTTGGAATAATTCGTAAGAACAAGACTAAACTATAGCGTCCAATGCAAGTAAAGATAAAACACAAAGTTCAGAAAATTGCTTAAACTAGGAATGCAACAAGGCTAAAGTTACTTATCTAAGCAATGTGCATAAAGCTTCTCGGGCAGTAGGGGCCCTCTACCACCGGATTAGCATACAAATATCATCAAGATTGCCTCAGATATTGCAATAAAGTGATGCTTCTTTCATTAAAGGAAAATTATTTCAAAAATAGAGTATCACGGTTTTCTGAGATCTAGCAACCAAACATAAATCTAGCTAGTTGTTTCTCGGTCTCCCGAGTCATTCTTAGAAGAAAATTACATAACTTCCCTTGAGATAAAATAGGAATAAATTTATTTCCCAACTAAAATCGAATTAGGACTCTGGTGGTGGTCTCGTACTATGATTAAAGACATCTGTACAGTCCTTGTCCTATTAGAAGTCTATCTCCTAGTTTTGGTTTCCCACATGCATAACCACCTGTAGAATTCTGCTCAGACTTCGTAGGGAGCAAGGAATGATGTGGATGAAGTCTGGAATTCACCCATATTCGTTTTTCTTTGAGGTGACACCTGGAACCTGTGAAAACATGAAGACAACTGCGAAATCGGCAACTAGCTACAGAATGGCTGCATTCTGTAGCTAAATCTAATCAAAAATTACTACAACAACAAAATCATGAAAGTGTAGCAAGTTAGTCATTATATACATTCTTAAAGAAACTTTAATTAATCCTATTGATCATTTAGGCCTGTAATTAATAAGGAACAAAGGAAATGAAGTGAAATGTGGTGGAAGAAAAGAACATCTTTGGGGCTCAACAGTTGGTGCTCCTTACATGGCAACGTTGTCCCTTCCTGGGTTAACTGTTGGGTTGCCTGTGTGGTTGTTTTCAACCTCTGTGGTCCCAAATGTCTCGGCTACTGTTCAATCAGTTCCTCCACCTGAACAACATCATGTTGATTCCAAGGTGGACCTCTCCCCTTCTTCGCCTATTTCTGCATCTTCCTCTTCTACTTCGCCTGGTGAAAGTCTGGATTCAAGTAACCAGGTGGCTAAGAAGAAGAAGAAGAAGTTAGATAAAGGAGAGGCTAGCTCTGTGGCTATTGCGCCTAAGAAGCCTTCCATTGATAAACCTCCCAACCCTCCATGGAAATTCAAGTTCCCTAACATGTTGTGCACGGGAGACCATCTTCTTCGAGATTGCCCTGGCATTCCCAAGGTGCTCGAAGTATGGTCCAACGGTCGCCCGTCGTTGCCTTTGGCTTCTAGGAGTCAGGTTGGGGGCACGTCTTCAGCTAGTGCTGGTAAGGCTCCTAAGAAGTAGGGTAAGCTCACCAATCCCTGTAAGTTGTGTGAAGGGCACCATGCCATTCACCTTTGTCTGTATATGGATGAAGCCAAACGAGTCTTGGACAACGCAACCGTTTCTACACTTAGCCTTCCAGCTGGTTATAAACGGCTTTCTTTGAGTCCTCCACCAGCTGATCGTATGATTGGTCAAGAGTCATCCTTGGTCAATCCCACTCCTCCAGAAATTCAAATTCAAGAATCTGTCCCTGACCAACCATTGGTCATTGGATCTGTTGAGCTGGCCCCTTCTACGGTGCACCAGGTCTTTTCCATTGAGAGTGGATCTCACACCCCTCAGGTTCTTCTTGTTTCTTCAGATTCCTCGGACTTGGAGAAATATTCTCTTGTCCCTATATCTCAAGAAGCTGCTCCTCCGCCTCTCGTGATGGAGGTCCCAGTGGATACTCCTCCCGCCTTCGAGATGGAGGTCATGGAGGATGCTCCTTCTTCTTTCGTAACCCCAGGGGAAGACCACCTCGGTTCGATGGTAGCCCCTCCGAGTAGTTTGGTCGCTTCCTTTGATTAAAATCGATTTGCAGGATACCGCCTTCCGTCGTATGTGCCTTTCGAGATCACGGTACAGACCTCTGGTTCTATCCTCAACTACTTGGCAAGCTTTTGGTTCGCCGCCACTTGCGCCTGTTACACAGAATCTATTGGCATTTAACAGAAGAACTAGTCAACCATTGGGGGTCCTTCCAAAGTTACCTATTACTTTGGGAGGTAAAACCATCCATATGGACGTGATGGTTGTTCCAGGCCCCTTGGATTTCAATCTGCTCTTGGGACGCGATTACACCTATGCCATGGGAGCGCTTGTCTCCTCCCTTTTTCGTGTGGTCTGTTTTCCGCATGAAGGACGGATCATGACCATTGATCAGCTTTCGTTCCTGGTTTTTATCCACCTTTTGTATCTGCCCCTCCGCAGGTAAACTATGTGGCTACCTACCCCGTGCCTGTACTCAGTGATAGTGCCATTGTGCATCAGGTGTTGGGGGCATTGGGCCCTGACTTCCAGGATGTTTTCCTTCCATTGGGAGTGGAACTCTTGGAAGCAATGACTTCTTGTTCATTATGATGAGGTCAGTCAGAGCATGGTTCTTTTCCTGTGTCAAGCTCCTTAAAAAATGAAACCGGGTCTAGTCGTTGGAGCATGGTTCTTTTCCTGTGTCAAGCTCCTTAAAAAATGAAACAAGGTCGTCGAAGCACGGTTCGTTTTCTTGTGTCAAACTCCTTAAAAATGAAACAAT
The DNA here is from genome assembly GCA_034641835.2 of Pinus albicaulis. Taxonomy (NCBI): domain Eukaryota; kingdom Viridiplantae; phylum Streptophyta; class Pinopsida; order Pinales; family Pinaceae; genus Pinus; species Pinus albicaulis. Next base: position 129,613,789 of record CM076575.1, read on the forward strand.
TTGGTCGGAGCATAGTTCGTTTTCTTGTGTCAAGCTCCTTAAACCATGAAACAAGGTGTCCTGAGGATAGTTCTTTTAATGTGTCAACCTCGTTAAAACAATGAAGCACTTTCCTGTTCAATTCGAGTCTTTGATGAGTTCTCTTAAAATCCCCGTCAAGTCTTTCTCTTGATCTCGTGACTTGAACCTTCACTCCATCTGCCTTTCATATGGACTGAAGCTTGGGGGGCATCTACCTCGAATTGAGTCACCATTCTGGGGGCATGCTTACTTTTTCAAGCATAGTTTGTCTCCGTTTCAAGCTTGTGTAAAAATGAAATTGGGTTCAAGCATAGTTTATCTTTGTTTCAAGCTTGTGTAAAAATGAAACCAAATTCAAGCAGAGTTTTCTGATTTCAAGCTTGTGTAAAAATGAAACCATTCCCATTTTACCTCTTGTGATTGCCATTTTTATCAGCCTATTTTTTCCAGATGAGCCTTGGTTTTCTCACTCCATCGTCACTATCTGCTTGGCTGATCATATGCCTTCACTTGGTTGTTTTACCCGTTCCTGAGGAACCGCTGTGATGATTGGTCTTGTTAGCCAGCCTCTTGACTTTTATCATGTTTTGAGCAGTTCCACCATTACCGGAACAAGTAGCTACCCTTTATACCACTCGTTCCTCCAGGAGGAGTCATCTTTCAGCTCTTTTATGACTCTCTAAAAATGAAAATATTGCCGAGTCGCTTGTCATTTTGATCTCGTTAAAATGGTTGTGAAACGACATCTACCTAGTATACGTTTACCCCTTTTTCGGGTTGGGATAGATTACTTACGAAAAAGGAATACCCTAGCCTATCGCGACTAGGAGGTTTTATTAGACATAGTTTTCTACCTTTTCGGATCTGAGGAACTATTTACAAAAAGGGACCGTTGGAGTTTACTTTTCTGTTGTCTTTTCAAACTCTCTAAACATGAAAATACGTCGAGTTCTTCCTTTGTCAAACTCGTTAAACCCTGATGACATTGGATTCAGTCGTGATGACGATATTCGAGTTTCTCCTTCCTAGGGCTCATTAAATGTACTAGGTTGGGTTTGTTCGAAGGACGAACTTATATGACAAGAATATGGTATCCTCTTCAAGCTTGTGTAAAAATAAAGAGGTACTCGCCAGAAATGGTGGGGAAAAATGGAACCAAAAGCGTTGTCGTGTCGACAGTATGTCGCTCTTGAACATGGCACTTGTTTGCATTCGTGTTGGGTTGGGGACATCTCATCTCATTTTCTGTTTGCCTCCATGGGTTTGGGTGATCCCTTTTGACCTCTCATCTGCTCTTTGCCTCATCATCATGACCTCTAATCTTTTTATTTCAAATACTGCCAAACTCACTGTCGTGCCGCCGATATGTTCAAGAGAAGTTGACCTCTGCAAAATTTCAACCTTCCTCTAATTCTCATCTGATCCTGATTCACAAAGACATTATGTTCCTTTGTCTCGTGTTGATGATGTGGGAAAAACTATGGCCCACCTTCGATCAAGGTCACTTCCTGTCGACTTCAGCTCATTATCTAGGAAGCTGATCTAGAGACTCCCTTCTGGTACCTTGGAGACTACATGCCTCAATGGCAGGTTCTTCGCGTTCGATGTGAGGTTCTCATTACTGGCCTCTGATCGAGTGATTCTACGGGTGTTCGACGCCAGCTCACTGATTCACATGCCGTAGATTGTACCTATAGTACCTTGAGGGCCATTGTCATTATTGGTGGTACCTCTCGCGTCTGTTAACAGCTTTCATTATTGGCTGGTAATCAGACGATGTTCTTGCATGTTTGACTTCAGCTCACATATTCGCATGCTTGAACTTGTACTTTGTTCGGGTCGAGATGGAGCGCAAGACCCTGGATTCCTGTCTGTTATCATCCAGGTTGCGACTTTGTGGATTATCATGATTAGTTACATGACTCACTGATTGGATGGCTACGACCATGCCTGAGTCTATTTATCGATCCTTACTGGATGGCTGCGTCCATGCCTTGGATCTGGATTATTGTATACTCTGTTATGGATGGTTGTACCCATACCACATATATCATGTATTTGAGATTTCAGTTGTACTTCTCTATGCAGGTTTTCCGACGGCGGTGTTTTCGGTTGGACACGTTCTCGTAAAGCATTTCACCCCTCTCTCTCTTTCGGGCCTCATGCTTTAGGGGGCATCTGTTACACAGCAATTTGTCACCGTCCCTGCAATTCCCCATACCGCACATTGGAGGGCTCATTCCATGACCTGTGAGCAGTGACATAACCTGAAAACACTTTCATGGCATTCCCCTAGACATAGACTTTCATTCCCCTGAAGACATCTCCTTGTGAAAAACCCTAAAAATAGCCTTTTCACCCTTGGCGCGACTAGCCTGTGTTATACCCGCGCTAATGGGGGAAATTCTTCAAATAGGGCGTGCCAATTGGCGCTCTGTCTCAGAGTCGCACTCGCGCCAGGCTTAATAAAGGGTGTTTTTTTAAAATAAATGGCGGAAGATTGACTTTAACCAACTCCTGAACTGGTCTCTAAATTGAGTTGGGACGTTTGGCTTCAGATTTCCATGTAGAGGAAGTAGTTTTCCACCTCTCATGGAAGCTTCCTTAAGGATAGGGCCAATCCCATGATTTTAGGGATCCCAACTCCTCTTCCACCATCTATATAAGCTTGCCATTTCCCTTTTCAAGCTAGTCTCCAAGAGTCTCCAAGAATCTCCAAGAGCCTTCATAGCCTAAAGAATGCTGCAAGAGCTTTGATAGTCCTCATAGTGCCAAATCCATAGTGAGTAGATTGACCATCGAAGAGAGAGGCTTGTCCCCATTCCCGACAAGCTTTACTGAGACGTATTCCACTAACAACCCGCCGAAGGAAGGTTCAGCGTCAGGGCCTGGTTGTATTTTCCTTTGATGAATTAATGATAAGTGACTATTGGTTATGGTTCCACTCGTATTGTTCATTATGATCATGAGTTATGTCTTCTCTGACTGATACATAATTGCATATATCGGGTTTTACGCTTGTGTTTTTCGTGTTTCTTGTGTGTGAAGGTGTTCGATCGCGGTGAGTGAGAGGATTGTGATCTGCTGGAACAAGAAAATGGGAGCGTCATCTTCTCTACGAACAATAGCGTTGGACTTGAGGTAGGCCTTCTTCGCAAGTTGGTTTATTGTAATTAGGAACCTGCGCCTTAGCGTGATACGATTGTTGCTAGACCCGATCTGGGCTAGTAGGGATTTCCTCTGTCCGCAGAGGGGATTTACCTCTACAACACCAGTCGATTGTAGATTTAATTTTCATGTAAGAGTTTTTTTGAATTCATGAAGAATGCTAGATTAGATTTGATTTATGTAGTTATTTACATTTACAGTTGACTGTTGAATCTTATGCTCACTAATTCATCTCATGAATGTGATTTTTTCATCTTCCAAATGGATATATTTGGGCATTCGGTTATACAACAACCATAAGTTTATGATTTATGCATGTGCGTTAGATTAGTTTTTAATTCTGCAAGCATAGATTAGACTTTCAATTATGCACAGTTGAAGTTATATTTCATGCTTTTATGGATCCTATCATTTTCGTGACATTAGCTCCCAATTGAGATCCATAACTTGAATTTGATTACACAACAACTGTGAAGTTTATACTAGTTTTGAATTTTGCAAGCGTAGATTAGAATTTAATTATACAAGTAGATTAAATTTCAATTCCTGAATGTAGAATATATTTTCAAGTTAATATAGGAATGGTGTGATTAGGTTAGTTTTTAGTTTTCATAGATTGATCCCTATCATATATTGTTAACGTATGTCTCACAAATCCTACGAATCCCAGATTGATAATTTATGTTAGTAATCTAATACAAATTATTTTACTCAACAAGAGGTTTGCAGGTTAGAGACAGAATAATTATGAAGGTAAATATTTGAAGAAATATATGCGGGTTATATGAGGAAAAGTCGTGTACACATGCGGATATGAAGAATCAAAGGCGTGTACATTTTGCGCACTATGATTCATTAAATACCAAGGGCCTTTACTATGGTTTGAGTCTACAATATTGAAAGTAGTAACGGCTATTTGATCTCGTCAAGGATTTCCATCGGCACTAGTATGGTTTTGGATCATGGTATTGGCTAAGGCTCAATCTATATAAGGAGGAGAAGATAAAAGTGTTAAAGTGTGCATATGTGAGAGTGATTGATGATTATTTTGATCTGAAGTTTTATTGCATGGTATGGGCTATTAATGAATGGTTAATCTAAAATAAGTATGCACTTGGTAATACAATCATGAATCAGGATCATTAGAGCTGAAATGACTATGGATTGTATGATTTTCTTATGGATCGATTAGATCTGGGTTTTTGATGTGTTTTTATTTTTGTGTATGAAATGATCTAGTGTGTCTAGAGTTTTGATGAGATGCACAAGTGTGAGTTGGAAATTTCATATATGTATGCAGGTTTGACATAGGTAATCCGCGTACACATGCAGGTTTTGTTCTGAGAAGTAGCATATATTTTATGCAGTATGTTGAGATCTATATGTGGGTTTATTTCATTAAAAGTGTGTATACACGCAGAAATGCTTTATGGAAACTGTGTATGAAAGCCACGGTTTCTGCAAAACAATATGTATGATCTATCTATACAATATTGTTGTATTTTTGTTATTTTTCGATGAAGTGTTCATGTTGATATGGGCTTAATAGTAATGTCTGGAGGTGAATTGATTGAGTATTTATGTGTTGAAGAATGTTCATAATGCAGCTAATTGTTTGAGGTTTAGAGATTTTTGATATGATAGAATGTTTCAGTAAGTCTGTGTGCAAGTCATTGTCTGGTTCAGATTGACAATAGTTCATATTTTAGTATGTTGATATGTGTACGTAGGTTGCATTCATGAAAAGTATGTATATACGCAGGTTTGTTTAAACAAAGTAGTGTACATATTTTTCATATGATTTATCAGGGTTGCAGTTGATTCAATATTTTAATGCAGCGGTTTTGAGTTCAGTTATGATATTCTGGTTACAGTGATCTAATTGTTTAGGTTGATTTGAGTTGGTGTTTGGTTAAGTGATTGTTTGGTTCAGTGATTGATTAGTTCAATGGTTGTTTTATTTAGTCATTCAGTGATTGGTTGAATGAATTGGTACAGTGATTAGTTTTAGTTTTGATTTATGGTATTGGAATTAAATGATGTTAGTGGGTTCAATCTGAAAATTTAATGAAAAGTGGCCGACAAGTTGTGATGTGTTGAAGCAAGTGGATCCAGTGTGAAAATTTATGAAATGTGGTCCACGATGTTATTGAGGGTTGGAGCCTTCAGTGAGGAATTCTAAGCTTCCTGCCAGAAGTAGTTGGTGAACAAATCAGGGGGTTGGAGCTCCCTTCTAGAGGGTGATGGTAAACGAGATCAAGGGGTTGGAGCTCCCTTTCAGTAGAAGTTGGAGAATGAGTGAAGGTTGTAGCCTTCTGCAGGTGGGTGCTTGCATGCTGGTATGAGTCTGCGCTAGTACAATATTGTAAGAAATGTTCTTCATAATAAATATTGAAGACAAAGATGATAGCAGCAGTGGTTTTCTCCCACATGGGGTTTCCACCTTAAATATTGGTGTTCATGTGTACAGAAATTATCTACAAACGAATCTTAAAACATAAAATAAACAATAGCGAGAGCATAAAACATAAAACAAATAAACACAGATATTTTCCTCTGGATCCCAAATCGGGACGACCAGCTTGATTTTTCATTATATTCCTTTTAGTGTTACAACACACATATATATACATGTCAAATCATACATAAACCCCAACCATTAACCCTGGATTAGAACATAACCGTAGTTCCCTTGACCGGATATACAAAATACCAGGGGTCGAAAAACATCGTCCCCCAAAACCATGTGCAAACTCATGCATAAAACCATGGGTGGGTCCGCACACCAATTTTTTTTTTTTCGGGGGCAGTGCCCCAGACCCCAACAAGGGGGGCGGCCCTGTTGCACCTGACACAACGTACAACGCGTGGGACTAGTCGTGGAAAGAATATAACACATACCCAACATTCTCCCACTTGTTGTTTTCTTTCTGCAAGGGGGCCACAAGAGATCTTAGTCATTATCCCATCTCTGCAACACCCATTGTTTCTCTACACCAAGAGAACTTATAAGTGCTCACAAACTTTGTTAATGCATCTGCTACATTCTTCAAAGTGTCCACCTTTACCAACAACACCCTTTTATCCTCAACCATATCTCTCACAAAGTGATATTGAGCATCAATGTGCTTTGTCTTTGAATGATAAGCAAGGTTCGTAGCCAAGAAAATTGCACTTTGGCTATCACATTTTATCCTTATAGATTTCTGCACCAACCCCATAGTTGAACACAATCTTTGCAACCAAAATTCTTCCTTGCTTGCATGAGTGGTTGTCATGTATTCTGCCTCTATAGTTGAAAGAGCCACTACAAACTGTGTTTTACTCATCCAACTGACTGCACCTCCAAATAGGCTAAACACATACCCACTTGTAGATCTTATTCGGTCCAGATCTCCAGCCCAATCTGTATCACAAAACCACGAATGTCCAACATTCTTTCCAATCCTAGTAGCACAAGCCATAATCACTAGTGCCACGCAAATATCTGAAAACCCGATTCACTATTGTCCAATGCTCCTTCCCTAGGTTTGACATAAACCTGCTCAATACTCCCACTGCATGTGCAATGTCTGGTCTAGTACAAACCATTGCATACATCAGGCTACCCACTGCACTTGCATATGGAACACAGGACATATCCTCATCTTCTTCCTGTGTCTTGGGACATTGTTCAGCAGACAGCTTTACACCTACAGGAATCGGAACATTCACCGGTTTACTATCCCTCATATTGAACCTCTTCAATATAGTCTCGACATACTTCCTCTGGTTTAACCAGAGCTTCTTCTTTGCCTGATCTCTTTTAATTTCCATGCCCAAAATATAGTTTGCAGCACCAAGATCCTTCATGTCGAATTTGGAGAACAGTTGGGTCTTCAAATCTTAGATAATTTCTTTGTCATTTCCAATCAACAACATATCATCCACATACAAGACCAAATAAATAACACGGACACCAATTAATTTAAAATAAACACAGTGATCCTCCTTGCTTCTAGTGAAGCCAAGTCCACGTATATAGGTATAAAATTTATGATGCCACATCCTTGGTGACTATTTAACCCATACAAAGACTTCTTTAACCTGCATACCAATTCTTTCTTCCCCTTCACCATAAAGCCTTCAGGTTGTTTCATGTATATTTCCTCTTCTAGATCCCCATGAAGAAATGTTGTCTTCACATCCATCTGTTCTATCTCAAAATCAAATGCAACAATAATAGATAAAAGTAATCTAATAGAAGTAACTTTAGCAACAAGAGAAAAAATATCACCAAAATCAATTCACGACACCTGGGAATAACCTTTTGCTACCAACCGAGCTTTGTATTTCTCCACCTTGCCTTCTACATTCATCTTCTTCTTAAACACCCATTACTCCCGATGGGCTACCTTCCAGCCAGCAAATCCACCAAATCCCATGCCTCATTTTTGTGCAAGGATGCCATTTCATCAACCATGGCCTCCTTCCAAAGTTTTCCATCCTCTGAATCTACTGCCTCCCTGACAGTTCTGGGATCATCATCAGTTATAGTTAAGGCAAAACTTGAATAGAAAGAAAATGAACTATACCTTTCTGGTTTCCTTCTTTCCTGAACTGATCTTCTTACAGCTGGAGTTTGTGGTTCTTCCTCTTCTGAGTCTTCTTCTGTTGTAGAGTCTGATTCATCCTCCTTTAGCTCAAACTCTATCTTCTCAGGTTCCTTTGGTAGGAATTTATGTTTAACAACATATTTCACCTCTCTAAACACCACATCTCTGTTATACACAACCTTCCTTGTTTCTGGGTTCCAAAGCTTGTAACCCTTTACACCATCCTTATACCCAATAAAGATGCACCTTTCAGATTTATTATCCAACTTGGTCCTTTTCTCCTTTGGAACATGTACATATGCATCACATCCAAATACCTCATGTGGAGTCTTATCTTCCAACGCTGACGAAGGTGATCTGTTAACCAAGTAACATGCAGTCTCCACTACCTCTGCCCATAATTCTTGTCTTAACCCGGTACGACTGAGCATGCTTCTTGCCTTTTCCATCAGCAATCTATTCATTCTTTCTGCAACTCCATTTTTCTGAGGTGTGTATGGAGTAGTCTTCCTCCGTGCTATTCCACACTTCCTACAGAACTCTTCAAATTATTTCTTGCAGAATTCCCCACCATTATCTGTCCTCAACACCTTTATCTTCTTGTCTGTTTGGTTTTCCACCAGAGCCTTAAATTCTTTAAATTTGTCAAAGGCTTCACATTTCTTCCTCAAGAAATATAACCATGTATTCCTTGAGAAGTCATCTATGAATGAAACACAGTACACAGACTTACCCATTGATGGAACCGACACAGGTCCAAACACATCACTATGCACAAGCTCTAATATCTTGTTTTCCCTCTTAGCACCAGAAGGAAAACTCACCCGATTTTGCTTCTCATATACACAATGTTCACAAAAATCGAAATCCAGAGAGCATACCATTTCCATGTAGTATCTGAAGGCCCTTATCTCCAATATTTCCAAGCCTTTGATGCCATAGCATGGTCTTTTCTCCAGAAACTGCTAGGCTTTTCGCTCCACCTTCAAGAACCACAGAACTATTGCACCCATCAATAACAATGTTGCCCTGAAGCTTGTACAGAGTTCCAATCTGAACTCCCCGCATTAATACCAGTGCTCCCTGAACCATCTTACAGGTATCTTTCTCGAACACTATTTTTACACCTGCATCATCCATCTTGCTTACAGAAATCAGATATCTGGCCAATGCAAGAATGTTCAGAATAGCAGGAAGTGTTCTAATCCTTCCACCTTGCAGCTTCAGCTTGACTTTTCCACGTCCGATGATTCTGGCCTTCCTATCATCCCCTAGGAAGACATCACTGCCATCATATTTCTCATACTCGCAGAACCACTCCCTATGGGGAGTGAAGTGAAAGGATGCACCCGAGTCAATCAACCAAGGCTCATGATCTACATGTGTATTTGAAGAAGAATCCAAATACACATCCCCGCCTTCATCTGAGGTGGTTTTTTCCTTTGCAAAAGGAGCATCATCAAATCCCTTTCCTTTCTTAGGAGCTTTAGATCTACAGTCCTTTTTGTAGTGCCCTTCCTTTCCGCATTTCCAGCACACCTTTACAAACTTTCCAGGAGATTTAGCTCTCCCTCTGGATTTAGATCTCCCACTCGAAACCTTATTCTTGTTTCCGTTTTGGGACCTTCCTCGTACAGATAAGGCATCTCCATTTTGGCCCTCTATATTTCTCTGTCTCATTTCCTCCGACAGTAAGGCTGAGACAATGCCATCAAAATTCAAGGTATTTGTATTGCTACCTATTGCAATAACCAAACTGTCCCACGAGTCCAGTAGAGAACACAACAAACTGACGCACTTATCTTCATCTAATATTTTAATATCAACAGATGGCAGTTGACTTACCACAGTATTGAAGGCATTCAGATGCTCTGTCACTGAGTCTCCATCCTTCATCCTCAGGTTATACATATTTTTCCGCAAGAACAATTTATTCGCTAGAGACTTAGATTGGTACAAAGTCCCGAGTTTGTCCCACAAATTCTTCACCGTAGCTTTCCCCAGATATATTCAACAATACCGAATATGAGACACACAATCGTATAGTGCTCTTCACCTTCTGATCCAACTTCTTCCAGTCTTCATCTGACATTGTCATTGGTTTAGTACCTGGATCTAATGCAATCCATTGATCTTTATCGACCAGCAGGTCCTCCATCTTGAGCTTCCACAACTCAAAACTTTGACCATTAAATTTCTCGATCTCTATCTTTCCGCTGCTCGCCATCTTCTTTCACTGCAAGAATCGATCCTGTAGATCTCCCACTGAACAGGGTCTACCACAGGGCCAAGAAAAAAACCCTCAACAGCAAAGGCGTCCCCTTGAAGCCAAAACAACTCTAATACCAAATGTAGGTTTTAACCTTGTACATAAATTATCTACAAACGAATCTTAAAACAGAAAATAAACAATAGCGAGAGAATAAAACATAAAATAGATAAACACAGAGATTTTCCCCTAGATCCCAAATCGGGAAGACCAGCTTGATTTTTCATTATATTCCTTTTAGTGTTACAACACATGTATATACATGTTGAAGCATACATAAACCCCAATCCATTAACCCTGGATTAGAACATAACCGTAGTTCCCTTGACCAGATCTACAAAATATCAGGGGCCGAAAACCATCATCCCCCAAAACCATGGGTGGGTCCGCCTATGAGTGGGTCCGCACACCAAAAAAAAAAATTTGTCGGGGCGATGCCCCGAACCCCGATAGGGGGGGCTACCGCCCCCCTACTGCGTCCGACGCAACGTACAATGCGTGGGACTAGTCGTGGAAAGAATAACACATACCCAATAGGTTGTAGCCTTCTGCAAGTGGGTGCTTGCATGCTGGTATGAGTCTGCGCTAGTACAATATTGTAAGAAATGTTCTTCATAATAAATATTGAAGACAAAGATGATAGCAACGGTGGTTTTCTCCCACATGGGGTTTCCACCTTAAATCTTGGTGTTCATGTGTGTTGGTTACGTGTGATGGTTTACTTTGTTCTTACTGCGCATTTTTAATTCTTATTAAATGTTTGATGAATCAATGATGCATTGGTTTAAGTTAAAAAAATGAAGATTTATCTGAATTATAAGTTTACTGGATATACACTAGTTTCTTAAATAACAGTCGCATGCATATACAAGTTTGCTTCAGTAAAGTCGCACACAAAAATCAGAAAAGAAAAGTAAAATTTCAAGTGATTTTTTAAACACTGATTCACCCCCCCTCCCATTATTTTTCCCAACACACCTAGCAAGACTCATTGATAGAAGCAACTCCAAAGAGTATTTCTCATAAGTGATTATTATCGATTAATTCAAGCATCGCAATGGGCATGCAAAATTATGGAGTTATTTAAAAAAACCAAGGCTCTAATATCAATACCAAGATATGAATACCTAAGTTTTAATAAATTTTATGAATATGAGTCATATATATACATTGAAATATGATCTTCGATTTCATCTTCCAAGAGGTCTGATGACTATTCTTATTCACCTATCACGCTTCATAATTCTCCTAAATAAATAATAATAATATTTACAATACACAATAATCCTTGGGATTTGGTATCTAACAATTCTAACCTTTAAGACCTCCAATCATTTATTTTCTTACCATAATAATTGATCTTTGCTTCCCAAATACATAGATATAATGTTTCTCTCAACACTCTATGTGAAAATAATCAATTTGTGTGCTTGTCTTAGTCTAAGGAATAACTATCAATGTCATTGGTATTTTGATATCTTCTATCTCACACACATAAACAAACTCACTACAATTGCATCATATCCTCTTATCCCTTCCCTCATCTCATTTTCATAAAATGGTCAACTCAAAACAAATCCTATTCCCATCCTCTATTTCTCCTATTGTGCTTTGCAAGCTAACTACTTCAAAAAATGATGAAATTTCCCAAAAAAAAAACACATCAAACAATTAATTCAATGGTCATTATTGATGGGGCATCATCATGGTTCTCATGATGCAAAAGAATAAGCTATTACTCATCTCTTTTGGCCCTCCATTGGAAGTTTAATTACAAGTAAAAAAAAACATAATATTCATTAACTACACTCATGTAAAAAATTGTGCATGAAACACCTATAATTCACCACACATGTACCCTTCATCAATTTTTCATCAACATGCACCTTTTATCTAATTGACAACATGTTCTCCTAATGAATTTTTCCCTATTATTTCCACTCATTAATTATATATTAATTAACACTTCCCTACTAAATTTTCTCAATTTACTTAGCCTTAGTTAATCCTTCTCTAAGTGATCTTTTGATTATATAGCCAATGCCTTATCCTTGTCCATTGTGCAATTTTCTTGGTTCTACTTATCTCCATGATCATATCCAATTTTGGATCCACTTTCAATTATAAAAAAGTAGTTATGTTTCCTTGTTGGGAACATTTTTACTGTATATTCGACCAAGGTTTTCTACACATGGTGCCCTGGACAAAATCCCTAGTGGTATTATCCCTTTCCAAAATGCTTAATGAACAAGTGAAGTCTAACCCGAGGCACCTTAGGGGGAGCTACAAGAACCAGGTTTCCATAGCTGAGAAGGGGATGGGATTTTAATGGACACCATTTTCTCATGGGGGTCAACCCCTCAACACTCAGACACAAAGTTTTCCCTTCTTAGGCCACATGTAGTACATTGTTTACTCCAAAGTTCCACATAGCCATAAAAACCTTAATATAAAAAGGAAAAAAAGGGGGATGTGCATCCTTCAAAAGAGATAATAGTTTACCCATGTAACATTCTCAATTCAATACATAGTTCACATCAGCATTCTGTCCATCCATTTTCCTGGCTACACGACTAATTCATAAAAATCTTAACATACTCATCCTCAGGAATCATAAAAAAATTAAAAAGAAAAGAAACAAGAACAAAATATCAACTACCTTACATCGTTCAATGACATCATAACACATAATTAGACCAATGCATGTGCCATTAACTCATGGCAATGGATTATAAAGTGTAATATTCCTAAATTAGCATACTTATAATAGGGATATTATTTTTGTTTTAAAAATTTGTTTAGATGAATAAATGTGTAAGGGAGGTTAATCAAACTCCTAATAAAGAATAAATCAATGCCAAATATGAAAAAGGATAAATCTTGGCTATGTAAATAAGCACCCTTAGGTGTGAAAGGGGCTAATCATCTTGACTGGGTCAACTTTGACCACATCTAAAGCGTTGTATTGGAGGAGTGCTCATCAATTAGGCACAACGTAATTCTAGTTGGATATCTCTTGTGTGAAAAGGATGAGTCCATTGAAAGTGGTTTAGGGTTTTGCACACTCTCATCTTATAAAAGGAAGGGGAAGGTAGCATGAGGAGGTTGTTCATCATATGATCTTTGATATATTGTCTGTTTAGACCATATAGCTTTCTTGGTTGTTGAGCCTAGATTGCAAATGTTGTTTAGAATAGGAATTTCCTATTTAGGAGTTCCTCCTCTTCCCATTGAGTAGCTCTTGGGAGAGATTGTATTGCAAGGTCCACTATCTGGCTTGAAGGCCAAGCTTCTCCTTTAAATTAAAACTCAGATCATGTTGAGGGTTTGGTTGTCTTTGCAAGCTTCAGCAAGTGGAGATTAGATTTCTTAAAATATAAGACATTTCAGTTCTCTTTTTCAGTGGAGAAGTCCTCTGATCTATTGGAGGAAGTGTATTGGAGTGCATGAGCTTCAGTTCTTGATCTTGGCATGTGGCCATCATCTATCTATCCCCTACAGTGCAGTTTCTACCCCAGATCTGCGTTATTCTTGTAGGTGGTGTTGCAGGGAGTTTGGGTGCACAATTTGGAGAGCTGGTTTCTGAGTGATGGGGATCTGCCCTTCACTTTGAGATATATTGGAGGAGATCTACACATTGTACCTTTCAGATCTGATCTGGATATTCTGAATACTTTAGAATTTCTAAATCATCCTGCAGATTTGCATTCTTAGATCTCAGATCTACTGCTTATGCTTGGTGTAAACCCCAAAATTCCAAGGGGATCTGAAAGAGGAGCTTTTCTAGTGCATGGATCTGATATGGATCTAAATTTTTATGCACAAATCTGCTCTAGATCTGAAATGTAACCCACAGTAGTTTGCAACATAATAAAATAACGTTGTCAAGGTAGCTTCAGCCATTTATGTGGTTGCAACCCCTCTTTTGAGGGCATTGCTTTTGTATTTGTAGTGTATTTTCAGTTTTGCATCTCATGGGCTTCATTATACAACTACCTTGCTGTTGTAAAAACTTTTGAAGGACATTTTATTGGCCTCCTACTCTTGATTTTCTGAAACTGTGTTGTTTTCTGAGCAGTATTGTTGCAGTCCCTTGTTCGGCAGTTTCCAAGTCATACAGTGTGGGAGATCTATTTAACCCACCTAGTTTGATTTTTTTCTGATCTCCTCTTGGATTTCGGTCTTCGATACTCAAATCTAAGGGATCCAATGGTTGATTTCATATTTTGTAGCAACCATTCCTAGAAAATTCGTTTTCTAGTCATGCCTTGCTAGCAGATCCCATTTTGGGATATTACAGTGGTATCAGAGAAGTTATCTTGGCATAGCCTGTGCTTTGCTTTTCGAAAGCCAATATGTATTTTCATGGAGAGAAAATACCAATGAAGAAATGTGATTACATTGAAGACACAAGAAAGGGGCAAGATCCCTTTTATTGGAGGTTTGTTGAGAGAAGAGTTCTCTAAAATTCTTTCTCGAGCTTTGAATGAACTGAAAGAAGAAATCCGGGGAATGAAGAATGAGAGACAAGCAGATATTTAAATATTTGCACATGAAGGAATCCCCACTACTTCATATTATGTGTGTGATCATTCAGCCACATCATCAGATCTACAACGCTCTATCAGTCAATTTTTCAGGAAGAAGAAAAATAAGGAAGGAGATGTGCCAAAGAGAGAGACTCTTGGTTATTATTTGCAGGAGTATGAGGCTCAATATAAGGAGTTCAAAGATCACTTGAACTTCCAAGGGTTTTTCAAGGTCAAGGAGGAAGGAAGAAGCAAGCAGCATGGTGTGAGTAGATTATTCTTGTCTACTTTTGATGGATCACCTAAATGTTCAGCTAGGTCTTGGGTGAAGGAGCTATACACCTATGTGCAGCAACATCAAGTCTCAGAAAAGGAAGCCATCAAAGTAGCAACACTGCACCTTGAGGGTAAGGCTTATGCTTGGTGGTTGTTTGAGTATTTTTCCTTAAAGAATGCAAATACATCCACCTATGCAAGGTTCATTAGAAGAGTAGTGGGAAGGTTTGATGAAGGGTCTCATGGAGCACCTTCTATGGGGTCTATCAAACCAACCCAAACAAAAATTTTGCATGGATTGGAAGGGTCCTTAAATTCAACTCCATTTCAAGGGGATGGAAACTTTAATGATGTATTTCCAAGGGAAAATTCCCCATTGCATGAAGATCTTTCTTTCCAAAAGGAATACATGAAGATTCCTCATTCAAAATAAGACCAAAATCTAAGGTCTCTTATTAATGATGAGGCATTCTCAACTATGGAAGAGAAGGCTGAAGGTGATAATGCAGTCATAAAAAGATCACATCTAGGACCTCATGAAGAGTAATATGGAGCACTTGCTCCAAGGAGAAAAACTCTTGCACTCTTGCAATGAGTTCCAAATATTCTCACATATGGAGATTGTATCACAATCCATGTGCAACATGTGCCATCACCATCAAATGGTGAGATCGTGAAGATAGCAGAAGGAAAAGAGGAGGGAAAACATCACATGATGAAGAGAATATATCCCTCTCTGTTTCATAAGTTTGATGCACAAAGAAGGCAAGGGGATCTATGCAAAGAAGGCAAGGACAAATCTATCCACACATATACACATCCTGCTCTATGCCTTGATGTCTCCTTAAATGGGGGCATTCCACCAGGAAGACCTCCTGATGGGAGGGAAACTAAAGTGTTCTCTCAACTATGGGAAAAATATGCTTACTTGGCTAAGGAGGGTTCTTTGGGGGAAACTAGCACAACGCAGAGAATATTTCATGGATTCAAAAGAGAGATTAGCAATTTTCTGAATTGCACATTGCAATCTCCCTCTCAGTTATTTGCACTGAAAAGGGAGAATTCAGAAGTCTATGATGGCATGGAAATGATGTCATATGGAAACTCCATATCTCTGGGGCATCCAATGATATTTTCATTCACAAAGGAGATTTATAAAGATGACAAGAGGATATCAACACTCTTGCATGCATGGGCTACATTGAGGAAGTTTTGGAAGACACGAACTCTCCAAAGGGAGGTTGACTTCCATCTACTTAAATCTTGTCTTGAGCAAGATCAGCTACAAGTGAGGCAGCAAAATGAATTTGATAGTACTCCAACATATGACCTTGACATCAAGCATGTCAAGGAGGAGAGACATGTTGTGACTGGGGCTGCATTTCAGATTTCTACAGCACTGTCATTGTTGCGGAGCCTAGATCCAAATTGGGATTTCCAACTTTTGCTGGAATACTCCAAGGACCTTTTCACATGTAAGGTTCTTGATGGTACAATGATAGTGTTGGGTATGTGTTATATTCTTTCCACGACTAATTGGTCTTTAATTTCCGGTGGGTAGTCCGCGTCCATGGTTTTGTGCATGGTTTTGCACATGGTTTTGGGGTACGATAGTTTTCGGCCCCTGGTATTTTTGTAGATCCGGTCAAGGGAACTACGGTTATGTTCTAATCCAGGGTTTATGGATTGGGGTTTATGTATGCTTCGGCATGTATATATATGTGTGTTGTAACACTAAAAGGAATATAATGAAAAATCAAGCTGGTTGTCCCAATTTGGGATCCAGGGGAAAATCTCTGTGTTTATCTGTTTTATGTTTTATGATCTCGCTATTGTTTATTTTCTGTTATAAGATTCGTGTGTAGATAATTTCTGTTCAGGGTTAAAACCTACATTTGGTATCAGAGTTGTTTCGGCTTCAAGGGGACGCCTTTGTTGCTGAGGGTTTTTAGTTCGGGCCTGAGGTAGACCATGTTCAGTGGGAGATCTGCGGGATCGATTCTTGCGGTGAGAGAAGATGGCGAGCGGAGGAAAGATAGAGATCGAGAAATTTAATGGTCAGAGTTTTGAGTTGTGGAAGCTCAAGATGGAGGATCTGCTGGTGGATAAAGATCAGTGGATCGTAGTAGATCCAGGTACTAAGCCAACAGGAATGTCAGATGAAGACTGGAAGAAACTGGATCAGAAGGCTAAAAGCACAATACGGTTGTGTGTCTCAGATTCAGTATTGTTGAATGTATCTGGGGAAGCTACGGCGAAGACCTTGTGGGAAAAGCTAGGGACTTTGTACCAATCTAAGTCTCTGGTGAATAAGTTGTTCCTGCGGAAAAAGCTGTATAACCTGAGGATGAAAGATGGAGACTCGGTGACAGCATCTGAATGCCTTCAATACTGTGGTAAGTCAGCTGTCATTTGTTGATATTAAAATCTCAGATGAAGATAAGTGCATCAGTTTGTTGTGTTCTCTACCAGACTCGTGGGACAGTCTGGTTATTGCAATAGGTAGAAATACAACTACCTTGAATTTTGATGACATTGTCTCAGCCTTGCTGTCGGAGGAAATGAGACGGAGAAATATGGAGGGTCAAAATGGAGATGCCTTATCCGTACGAGGAAGGTCCCAGAATAGAAACAAGAATAAGGTTTCGAGTGGGAGATCTAAATCTAGAGGGAGATCTAAATCTCCTGGAAAGTTTGTAAAGGTGTGCTGGAAATGCGGAAAGGAAGGGCACTACAAAAAGGATTGCAGATCTAAAGCTCCTGAGAAAGGAAAGGGATCTGAAGATGCTCCTTCTGCAGAGGAAAAAACCACCTCGAATTAAGGTGGGGATGTGTATTGGCTTCTTCTTCAAATACACATGTAGATCATGAGTCATGGTTGATTGACTCAGGTGCATCCTTTCACTTCACTCCCCATAGGGAGTGGTTCTGCGAGTATGAGAAATATGATGGTGGTGATGTCTTCCTAGGGGATGATAGGAAGGCCAGAATCATTGGACGTGGAAAGGTCAAGCTGAAGCTGCAAGGTGGAAGGATTAGAACACTTCCCGGTGTTCTGCATATTCCTGCATTGGCCAGAAATCTGATTTCTGTAAGCAAGATGGATGATGCAGGTGTAAAAACAGTGTTCGAGAAAGATGCCTGCAAGATGGTTCGGGGAGCACTAGTATTAATGTGGGGAGTTCGGACTGGAACTCTGTACAAGCTACAAGGTAGCATTGTTATTGATGGGTGTAACAGTTCTATGGTTCCTGAAAGTGGAGCGGAAAGCCTAGCTGTCTCTGGAGAAAAGACCATGCTATGGCATCAAAGACTTGGACATATTGGAGAGAAGGGCCTTCGGATACTGCATAGAGATGGTATGGTAGAAGGTATGTCTAATTTTTCTCTGGATTTCGATTTCTGTGAACATTGTGTATATGGGAAGCAGAATCGGGTGAGTTTTCCTTTTGGTGCTAAGAGGGCAAACAAGATATTAGAACTTGTGCACAGTGATGTGTTTGGGCCTGTGTCAGTTCCATCACTGGGAAAGTCTGTGTAATATGTTTCATTCATAGATGACTTCTCAAGGAATACATGGATATATTTCTTGAGGAAGAAATCTGAAGTCTTTGACAAATTTAAAGAATTTAAGGCTCTGGTGGAAAACCAGACAGAGAAGGAGATAAAGGTGTTGAGGACAGATAATGGTGGGGAGTTCTGCAAGAAGGAATTTAAAGAGTTCTGTAAGAAGTGTGGTATAGCATGGCAGAAGAATAATCCATACACACCTCAGCAAAATGGAGTTGCAGAAAGAATGAATAGAACACTGATGGAAAAGGCAAGAAGCATGCTTAGTAGTACCGGGTTAGGACAAGAATTCTGGGCAGAGGCAGTGGAGACTGCATGTTACTTAGTTAACAGATCACCTTCATCAGCGTTGGAGGATAAGACCCCACATGAGGTATGGACTGGTAAGAAACCCTCTATTTCACATCTAAGGGTATTTGAATGTGATGCATATGTACATGTTCCAAAGGAGAAAAGGACCAAGTTGGATAATAAATCTCAAAAGGTGCATCTTTATTGGGTATAAGGATGGTTTAAAGGGTTACAAGCTTTGGAACCCAGAAACAAGGAAGGTTGTGTACAGCCGAGATGTGGTGTTTAGAGAAGTGAAAGATGTTGTTAAACATGAATTCCTACCAAAGGAACCTGAGAAGATAGATTTTGAGCTAAAGGAGGATGAATCAGACTCTACAATAGAAGAAGACTCAGAAGATGAAGAGCCACAAACTCCAGCTTTGAGAAGATCAGTTCGGGA
This sequence comes from Pinus albicaulis, assembly GCA_034641835.2. Taxonomy (NCBI): domain Eukaryota; kingdom Viridiplantae; phylum Streptophyta; class Pinopsida; order Pinales; family Pinaceae; genus Pinus; species Pinus albicaulis. Next base: position 129,632,950 of record CM076575.1, read on the forward strand.
AAGAAGGCAACCAGAAAGGTATAGTCCATCCGCTTTCTGTTCAGGTTTTGCCTTAACTATAACTGATGATGAACCCAGAACTGTCAGGGAGGCAGTAGATTCAGAGGATGGAAAACTCTGGAAGGAGGCCATGGTTGATGAAATGGCATCCTTGCACAAAAACGATGCATGGGATCTGGTGGAGTTGCCGGCTGGAAGGAAGCCCATTGGGATAAAATGGGTGTTTAAGAAGAAGATGAATGTAGAAGGCAAGGTGGAGAAATACAAAGCTCGGTTGGTAGAAAAAGGTTATTCCTAGGTGCCTGGAATTGATTTTGGTGATATTTTTCTCCTATTGCCAAAGTTACTTCTATTAGATTACTCTTATTTGTTGCTGCTGCATTTGATTTTGAGATAGAACAGATGGATGTGAAGACAACATTTCTTCACGAGGATCTAGAAGAGGAGATCTACATGAAGCAACCTGAAGGCTTTATGGTGAAGGGTAAGAAAGAACTGGTATGTAGGTTGAAGAAGTCTCTATATGGGTTAAAACAGTCACCAAGGATGTGGTATCAGAAATTTGATACCTATATACGGGGACTTGGCTTCACCAGAAGCAAGGAGGATCACTGTGTTTATTTTAAATTAATTGGTGACCGTTTTATTTATTTGGTCTTGTATGTGGATGATATGTTGTTGATTGGAAATTATAAAGAAATTATCCAAGATTTGAAGACCCAACTGTTCTCCAAATTCGACATGAAGGATCTGGGTGCTGCAAACTATATTTTGGGCATGGAAATTAAGAGAGATCGGGCAAAGAGGAAGCTCTGGTTAAACCAGAGGAAGTATGTCGAGACTATATTGCAGAGATTCAATATGCAGGATAGTAAACCGGTGAATGTTCCTATTCCTGTAGGTGTAAAGCTGTCTGCTGAACAGTGTCCCAAGACACAAGAAGAAGAGGAGTATATGTCCCGTGTTCCATATGCAAGTGCAATGGGTAGCCTGATGTATGCAATGGTCTGTACTAGACCAGACATTGCACATGCAGTGGGAGTATTGAGCAGGTTTATGTCAAACCCATGGAAGGAGCATTGGACAACAGTGAAGCGGGTTTTCAGATATTTACGTGGCACTAGTGATTATGGCTTGTGCTACCAGGGAAGATCGAGATTGGAAAGAATGTTGGACATTCGTGGTTTTGTTGATGCAGACTGGGCTGGAGATCTGGACCAAAGAAGATCTACAAGTGGGTATGTGTTTAGCCTATTTGGAGGCGCAGTCAGTTGGATGAGTAAAAGACAGTCTGTAGTGGCTCTTTCAACTACAGAGGCAGAATACATAGCAGCCACTCAAGCAAGCAAGGAAGCAATTTGGTTGCAGAGATTGTGTTCAAGTATGGGGTTGGTACAGCAAGCTATAAGGATAGACTGTGATAGCCAAAGTGAAATTTTCTTGGCTAAGAACCCTGCTTATCATTCAAAGATAAAGCACATTGATGTTCAATATCACTTTGTTAGAGATATGGTTGAGGCTAAAAGGGTGTTGCTGGTAAAGGTGGACACTTTGAAGAATGTTGCAGATGCATTAACAAAGTCTGTGAGCACTCAGAAGTTCTCTTAGTGTAGAGAAACAATGGGTGTTGAAGAATTGGACCAATGACTAAGCTCTCTTGTGACCCCTTGTGGAAAGAAAACAACAAGTGGGAGAATGTTGGGTATGTTATATTTTTGGTCCTTAATTTCCAGTGGGTAGTCCGCGTCCATGGTTTTGTGCATGGTTTTGCACATGGTTTTGGGGTACGATGGTTTTCGGCCCCTGGTATTTTTGTAGATCTGGTCAAGGGAACTACGGTTATGTTCTAATCTAGGGTTTATGGATTGGGGTTTATGTATGCTTCTGAAAGATGTATATATATGTGTTGTAACACTAAAAGGAATATAATGAAAAATCAAGCTGGTTGTCCCGATTTCGGATCCAGGGGAAAATCTCTGTGTTTATCTGTTTTATGTTTTATGATCTCGCTATTGTTTATTTTCTGTTATAAGATTCGTGTGTAGATAATTTCTGTTCAGGGTTAAAACCTACAGATAGATGGGAGGTATAAATTAGTTGAGGGAGTCATTTATTTCCATGATCAGATCTATTTGACTAGAGACTCCAAGCTTAAGGAGAAACTACTTAATGTAGCCTATGAGATCCTGCTTTCAAAACCCACTGGTTTCATTAAGGCATATCATACTATCTTAGATGGATTCATGTGGGAGAACTTCAAAGAGGATGTGCACTCTCATATGGGGAAGTGCATGGATCATTTGCTGGTTGAGAAGGAACATAAATCTTGGGAACAGTTATCATTACCACCTCCTTATTCATTGAGTGTGAGAGGGATCTCATACATGAGCTACCTTTCTAATTTGGAAAAAGTGTATGATAAACATTGTATTTTTGAATCTCATAATGTATTTATTATATACTTGAATTCTCTTAATACTCATGTGCAGGTCTTGGCTCCAAGAGGGGGCACCTTCCTTATGGGCTTCATGAGCCACTTTGGGCTATGAACAATGGTGATGTTGGTCATTCCTTGGGAGATCTTGGAGAGATGTTGTACTCTTCATGGTGTGATTCATTAACACCAAATATCATACACCTTTTCCAAGCATGTAAGGAGGATGGGGCAGCAAACAAGTTTTGGGGAAAACACTTGTCATATCATACTCTATGGCAGTTAGGAGTAAAACTACGTTGGTTGCACATGAGGGACCATTTTCCTTCTTCTTTATTTCATATGGAAGCTAGCATGACCTTAATTATGATCCCATATGCTGAAGATGTTCTTACCTTTGTTGGGGATATGGTTGGGGGAGAGACACATATGTTGGATGTGTCCTTGGGGAAAGAAATTTCCTACATTTTCTGCACTACATGTTCTAAGGGGAGCATAAGAAACTATATGGCCACTATAGTAGATCACTTGTTTTTTTATGATGTGGACCATATGATTGATTGGAGCACTTGGAGCATGCCTCTCATGAACACTTGGGAGGAGCTTTACTATGAATTACCAAGCTGGGAGGTGATTCATTTCATTTGGATGATAGCATGGAGGGGGGAGTCCTTCATTGATGATGAAAGACCCCATGTTTGTCATCACTTCTATCTTAAGAAGGCCATTTATCAGCAAGGAGTTTTCCATATAGACCTTCCTTCCTTTCATGATGAGAGCCATTTGGTTTATCTACCAAAGGCCAACTTGCACACTTGGGAGGAACCATTGGGAGACAGAATTATTGCAAAAAATCTGAAGCATTGGTGGAGACTATTGAATGAGGAGGCCACAAGAAGAAGAGGGGAGATTTTGTAGCACCCTTGCAGTTTCTTGTGGACAAGCAACATTTGGGAGAGGAAGACTGTAATATTCCTAAATTAGCATACAGCTAATAGGGATATTTTTTTTTTTTTTTAAATCTGTTTAGACGAATAAATGTGTAAGGGAGGTTAATCAAACTCCTAATGAAGAATAAATCAATGCCAAATATGAAAAAGGATAAATCTTGGCTATGTAAATAAGCACCCTTAGGTGTGAAAGGGGCTAATCATCTTGACTGGGTCAACTTTGACCACATCTACAACGTTGTATTGGAGGAGTGCTCATCAATGAGGCACAACGTAATTCTAGTTGGAGATCTCTTGTGTCAAAAGGATGAGTCCATTGAAAGTGATTTAGGGTTTTGCACACTCTCATATTATAAAAGGAAGGGGAAGGCAGCATGAGGAGGTTTTTCATCATATGATCTTTGATATGTTGTCTGTTTAGACCATATAGCTTTCTTGGTTGTTTAGCCTAGATTTCAAATGTTGTTTAGCATAGGAATTTCATGTTTAGGAGTTCCTCCTCTTCCCATTGAGTAGCTCTTGGGAGAGATTGTATTGCAAGGTCCACTATCTGGCTTGAAGGCCAAGCTTCTCCTTTCAATTACAACTCATATCATGTTGAGGGTTTGGTTGTCTTTGCAAGCTGAGGCAAGTGGAGATTAGATCTCTTCAAATCTAAGACATTTCAATGCTCTTTTTCAGTGGAGGAGTCCTCTGCTCTATTGGAGGAAGTGTATTGGAGTGCATGAGCTTCAATTCTTGATCTTGGCATGTGGCCATCAGCTATCTATCCCCTACAGCACAGTTTCAACCCCAGATCTGCGTTATTCTTGTAGGTGGTGTTGCAGGGAGTTTGGGTGCATCATTTGGAGAGATGGTTTCTGAGTGAAGGGGATCTGCCCTTCACTTTGAGATCTATTGGATGAGATCTACAAATTTTACTTTTCATATCTGATCTGGATATTCTAAAATTCAAATCTACATTCTTAGATCTCAGATCTACTTCTTATTCTTGGTGTAAACCCCAAAATTCCAAGGGGATCTGAAAGAGGAGCTTTTCTAGTGCATGGATCTGATATGGATCTGAATTTTTATGCACAAATCTACTCTAGATCTGAAATTTAACCTACAGCAGTTTTCATCATAATAAAATAATGTTGTCAAGGCAGCTTCATTCATTTTTGTGGTTGCAACCCCTCTTTTGAGGGCATTTCTTTTGTATTTGTAGTGTATTTTCAACTGTGCATCTCATGGGATTCATTATACAACTACCTTACTGTTGTAAATACTTTTGAAGGACATTTTATTGGCCTCCTGCTCTTGCTTTTATAAAACTGCATTATTTTCTGAGCAGTATTGCTGCAGTCCCTTGTTGGGTAGTTTCCAAGTCATATTGAGTGTGGGAGATCTATTTAACCCAACTATTTTGTTTTGTTTCTGATCTCCTCTTGGATTTCAGTCTTAGATACTCATATCTAAGGGATCCAAGGGCTGATTTCATATTTTGTAGCATTCATTCCTAGAAAATGCATTTTCCAGTTATGCCTTGCTAGAAAATCCCATTTTTGGATATTACATAAAGAAAATACCTGGTTCTCTATGTTCTCTTGGCTCACCAGCCTAATGGTATCACTATTATATAGCAATACAGTGCTAACCAATTCACACCCCAGAAACCCTAGCTAAGAGTTCTTTGATGCACATCCAAATTCTGGAATTGAACAAGACAAAGTCGAATCGAATAGAACTCTCTTGAACCCTTAGCAACCTTAGGGAAAAACTAACTAACAAACTCTCCATGCTTGAATCCTTTCCAAGTCGGCTCCACCATTACATGAGAAAATTCACCCAAGATGTTTTTTAATGAAAATAGTTTACCCATGGATACTTTTCAATTTACCATAGCTTACCATCAGATATTCTGGAGCCATTATTTAATTTTAATTAGCTTTTTCCTACCATGTATATTATGTGTGTGATTCCCTCGTCTGTGTAGCACCTCTACACATTGTACTTTGCATCTCCTTTTCTAGTGTGTGATATTAAAATTCCAAAATTGTGTCCAAGAAGCCCCCAACACACACATGTGGCTTGTCCCGAGCCACTCATCCCTCCTCCTATATCTATTAGTTTTGAAGATATTTTTTATCCATATTTATGCAAGAAAAAAATGAAATATATATTCAAACATAAACATAGAGATACAACAAACACTAAAATTCAATTCATTAATGATAAATACTAAAATTTGTTTACATACAAAATGGAAATAAATTAGCTTGAGTGATGGTAGCTTATCTCTCAGAAGATATGTGATGTACAAATGTCTTCTAAACTATGTTACAATGAGGCTCGAAGGCATTTTTATTATTTGGAAACAAGGGAAAACCCTAGACATCCAAAAACTTAACCCTAGGAGATGAAGCGTCAAAATTATGTGGGTCTCGTTGGAGTTAGTTAGTACATCAACTTCCTGGGATCATAACTTTAGCATACTATCGTAGTTTGATGTGTATGCTACCACATTAGAAATATCTATCTAAGGAATCTAGGTTTTCCCATTTAAAAAAAATATATCATTTAGGGCCTCAAAAGGGCTCCGGAAGTTTAGGACTTGAAAAACTGCGAAAAATAGTAAAATTGTGCTAAAATTAAGGAAACATAAAGAAATAGTGTTGAGGGTCCAAGTGGAATAGGCATGTTATAGGAAATTTTGTCACATATGGTCAATAGGTCTTCAAACATGATAATTCATGTCCTTTGAACACTTTTTCATCCTCCCTACACAAATCCCTAAGCATGACTCTCTCAAATCCCTGAGTTTCTCCCTGAAATTGTTTCATTTCAGTGATTTTTAGGCCCAATGCACCCTGTCTCTTCATGGACCAACATTCACCAACAATTTTTCCCTCTTTGGACCTGTGTTGATCACCATCAAGTTTCCCCTTGCTGGGGGTGTGTTGATTCTAGAAATTTAGGAAAAATAAAATAATCCTCAAGATTCCTCTTCCAAAAGCTTCCAAGAGTTGTTATAATTATTTACCTTGGATGAAAGTCTTGAATCCTATCCTATCCTACCTCGTAAATTGCACCCCTTATCCCTTGAGCTCATACTCCCATCAAGAGTTAATATCAAGCCTATATTGGTAAATGGATAAGAACTCTTAACTTACCATCCTCTTGTATATTTTTTTGGCCATCCACAAGCTAGGGGTTGGCTTTTGGAGATAGATTCTACCCTCATGTTGTTGTTGTGAGAGTCATTATTCCATGCATTAGGTTGACATAGAGGTACACTTTGTGTCAAGGAAGGACAAGTCAACTTGGAGGAGCTCTTCTACAAGATCAACTCCTATTTGGTTGTAACTCTCTCCATTTCTATTAATGCAAAGAGTTCATTGTTTTCCGATATATGATGTTATGATTTCATGTATTTCATGTATTTCAATGCCATGTTGATCCATTGAATAAGGTGATTAGATTATGCTACATATATGTCGTAGATCGTTGGTTGTGTTGTTTGATTGTGTAGGTCCTAATTAAAGTGATTGGAACTAGGATTTGAGCGTACAAGCCAAGAGAGGAGTGAATCATACGACAGATTTCAAGTAGGCTTCATCCCATTTTCTATTTACTTTAAGGAAAAAAAATAGCTTATTTTCTTTTTGTTTTTATAGACTAGGCCATCAAGTCTAGGGAAGATACCTTTATTTGTAGTCATAGATTATGTATAATAAATTGGTGACTCCACTGGGGAAAAATTCATTCCCTTGGTGGTTTCCTTGTCCTTAGTACTTGTTTTTCATCTTGTTCATGCCTTCATTGTCTCACTCAGTCCTAAAAAAAACCTAGGAATATCTTTCATTAAGCTTCAATTGCATTTTTCATGTCGTATCTTGGGATTCCTTGATTAGCGGTCCCTCTAGTATGAAAGCATTGCATTGCACCCTATCCTTATTTCCACCTATGTTGTAGTGAACCCTAGCCTTCTCTGCACATGCATTGCAGCGCACCCTAGCCCTTTCAACACCTGCATTGACCCCTGTTTGATGCAAAAAAAATTGTTTTTGTGAGTTTCTCTTTGATTAACTTTGTTCTAGTTGGTACTCCCTATGTCCCTGACTGTGTCTTGCTCTCTTAGAAGCCTTCATTTAGTTTTCTTTTGGTCTTGAGTGTTTGGTATGCAACCATCTCACAAAATAGAAGAAAAGATAGATCAACGACTTAATATCCACTTCGAGGGGGAAACCTCATTTACATTACATAAATTATTGGATGATTCAAATTTAAAAACCTCATTTCTATATATAGGAGTCTAAGGGGTCACAATATAATCAGAGGCGACATAACAATAATAATGTAAGGGCACAACAATTAAACAAGTGGGCTTCTATGGGCATAATAATAACAATATGCGGACTACATGGGCACAACAATTACAATAAGGGAGCTACACTAGCAATAAAAATAATGGGATATACCCCTCTATCAGGGTGCGATACAGAGGCAGCCCCCGCACATGTGGTGTAATGATGGTGGGTAGGAATTGGAATGACAGGCCAACTTTCCATCGCATGAATGGCATGTCAGATAGGACAGAGGCAAGTGGAGAGATGAAAGGTGGTGGTAGGTGTTATTACTCGAGTTGTCTATATACATGCAGTCATTCTCAAGATAATTGTGTTCGAAGCAAGAAAGGGAAGATGGGTGCTAGTCGAAGGCAAGGCAACCTGAAGGTGAACCTCCAGCTCTGGCTTGCGTTGGATCTCTAGTATTTTGTAATTCTTCAATCTCGAGTATATATACAACAATTTTGGTGTGCCTTAGTTTTAGGAGATTCTAAGAGTTTAGGGCTGAGGATAAAAATGGGGGGAATGTGTCTGGGCCATAATTGGCACCATTACCGTGTGAAGAAATTCTGCAGTTTTCTTGTCAAGAATCCTCTGTTTTGTATGGTATCAATTGTCTTTAAAATTTGGTTGTCCTAGAGGGGGATAATTATGGACATAATGGATAGGTTTGGGGGTAAGGTTTTGGAAAGCTCTATTGAGTTTGATAGGAATTGGAATGAGGTCGTACGGTGTTTTAATTGTTGTTTCATGTGGAGTCTATGTGTCTGGTGGAGTTTCAGTCGATATGTGGTAAAGGGAAATTAAGAGTCTTCACCCAGTTCCATTCATTAGATGGTCGCTATTTTCTCCCAACTGTAGGAATGGGGTCAAGGTTGTGGTCCGAGTCAATCTCATAGCAAGGGTAGTGGTATGGGTCTTATGTCTCAGAGTCAAGTCAATCATTGTTCTTCAGAGTATGGTCAGACGAGAAGAATTAGGAAAATAAATTTACCTGGTATGGGTTATGGGCATGTTTTACTCTTGGATGTTGATATTTGTACAGGTAGGCGAACAAGTATTGCTACCTGAGTCCTAGGTATCGCGGGGCTTTCCTTTCCTACTCGAACCTCAACAAGTGGCACTGTTCCAATTTTCAAGTGGGTGACGATGACCTGAGCACCTCCACTGGCCTGCAACCTGACCCCGAGAGGCAATGGCAAGAGGATTAAGGGACGCTGGGCAAAGGGGCAATCCAACCCTTCAACTGGAAAACCCTGGGGAAGGAAACCTACCAGCCACATCATAAAGGAAGTTGTGGAAGCATACCAACTGAACACATAAGAATAAATTCAACAACTGATAGAGGAGTGGGAGGCCAACTTAAACCAGAATGCAGAGAACATGGAAATGGAAGCAGAATACTGGCGGGAGCTGGTGCCTGACCCTAGGAAAATTCATGGAAGGCTAAATCAGTTCAAGCACACCCCATACCTGTATTGGTCGATGAAGGAGATATTGGTTAAGGCCTTAGAAAATGTAGCAGCAATCATGGCGACTATGGTTAATGAATTTCTGAATTATCAAAAGGCATTTGAAAAGTTGCAATTTCGATTGCGCAAATAGGAAGGGTGGCTCAGTCGCATTGAGGAACACCTGTCGTGCGTCATGAATGCAACAGAGCTCCCAAGAAATACAGTTCAGGACCCTGCACCAGTGGAATCACCTCATCTCAGGAGGTCGATTAGTTATGATCAATGTCTTTCTGATAAATTTTGTTTATGATTATAAATAGGCGGATAGCATTTACTTTTTTTAATGTAAATAGAAAAATAGAATATTGAATCAATGTTGATACACAATCCTACTTTGCGTGGTTGAATAGGCTAAATTTTTTTTTTGGATGGCATACAAAATTGTTCAATGGCCAACTTGGTTTCCCTCTGGGAAAGTTGTGGCCACCCTACGACATATATGATCTGGATGTAATTTTATATATATATATTAATAGAAAAGGAAGAAACACCAAGATTACAAAAAAAAAAATAAGGGGATACACTAGTATTATAGGGACATAACAAGCCTCTCTCCTTCAAAAAGGTGTTGTCCACAATGATTGAGTATTTCTGGATTCTTCTATATAAAATTCTCATCCTCCCATGTGGAGTATTTAGCGAGAAAGTTCTTCGAATTGATGAGATACTTTGAAATTGATCAATTTCTTAGTTGTCGATTTCTTGTTTCTGTGACAGCTTTAGGTTCCAATATGTTTTTTCCTTCCTCGTCAAGTTCTGGAAATATTGTTCGAATTGGGAGCTTGTCACCTATAATCTTCTTTAAGCATGAAACATGGAAAACTGGGTGCACTCAAGAAGATGCAGGAAGCTCTAATTTGTATGCCATAGTATCAATATTTTGCAACACCTTGTAAGGACCATAATAATTTGGTGATAATTTATTATGCTTCTTAGCTTGCTTGAGGGACATTTGTTTGTATGGTTGTAGCAGTAAAAATATCCAATCACCTACATCAAAACTTCTTTCGTTGTGATGTTGATATGCCTGTTGTTTCATTCAATTTTGCACCAAAGTGAGGTTATCCTTTAAGAGTTGGAGAACTTGTTTTTGATACTCAATGTGATATTCCACTGCTTGAACCTTAGAATTTTCTCTTAAAGATGATGTTATGGACGGTGGATTATATCCATAAATTTCCATAAATGGGGTCATTTATGCTGCATTATGGAAGGAAGTGTTCTACCACCATTTAGCCATAGGTAACCACTTGACCCATTGCGTTTGTTTATCAAATATAAAGCAATGAATATATCCTTCCAAACATGTGTTCACTATCTCAGTTTTCCCATCATATTGAGGATGATAAGATGATCTATGAGCTAATTGAGTACCCATACAAGAAAATAATTTTGTCCAAAAATTTCCAGTGAAAATGGGATCTTTGTCGCTTACAATAATCTTTGGGTTTCCATGTAGCTTTTGAATTGTTTCCATAAATTCAATAGAAATTGTACTGGCTTTGAATGGATGATATAATGCACAAAATTATTCATACTTGGTAAGTATATCAACTACCACCATGATGACACTCTTTCCTTTGGACTTGGGTAAACATGTGATAAAATCCATTGAAACATCCTCCCAACATTGACTTGGAATGGATAAAGGTTGTAAAATACTCGAGGTATTAATTGTCTCAACTTTATTTTGTTGGAAAACCAAAAAATCCACCAAAAAATTTTGAATATCAGATTTAGGGCCATCCCAAAAAAAATCCTTCTTAACCTTGTGGTAAGTTTTTTAAAATCCTGAGTGCCCTCCTAAGGGAGAGGTGTGCAATTCCAAAAGAATATTTTGTTTGAGTTGGGAATTCTTACAAAGATATAAGAAATATTTGTACCATAATGAATCATTTTTCTAGTTAAATGTATCAAATGTACTGGGATCTTGCTGCAAAATTTGAATGAGTGCCCACACTTCTTCGTCATTCTTCCATTCATCCCTTGCTTCAGTTATCCATTTTGGTTAGATAATAGAAATGGCACAAAGCAATGCTTCCACATTCTCATCCTTTCTTGAGAGTGCAACTGCAACAACATTTTTCTTCCCTTTCTGGTAGATGATTTCAAAGTCATAACCCAACATCTTTGTGACCCATTTTTTCCACTCATCTAAAGATAATATTTTTTCTAAAAATTATTTAATACTATCATGATCTGTTTTTACCTTGAAGTGTCTTCCCATGAGGTGAGGTCGACATTGCTTAAGTGCATGTAGTATTTCCAACATTTACTTATCATAAATAGGTTTGTGTAAATTCTTTCCTTTGATTGGACAACTTTCAAAAGCAATGGGTCTTCCTTCTTGCATTAAAATAGAACCAATTCCATTTCATGAGGCATCACATTCCATAATAAAGGTTTTTGTGAAGTCTGGTGTAGCTATGACCCGTGCTTGGGACATTTCCTCTTTAATATGTTCAAAGGCCTTAGTTACTTTTGGAGTCCAAGAAAATGCATCTTTCTTCAATAATGTTGTTAGAGGTTCTTCTATTCTCCCATAATTCTTAACAAACTTGCGATACTATCTTGTCAACCTGAGAAATCCTCGCAGATTCTTTATAGTTGTGGGGATTTTCAATTCCTTAATGGCTTTAATTTTTTTAGGGTCTACCTTAACACCCTCATGAGATACAGTATGACCTAGATATTCCACCTCTTGTACTCCAAAGAAACATTTGGAGGATTTTTCATATAATTGTTTCTCCTCCAATAGTTTGAGCACCATGTCAACATGTTGAACATGATCCTTCCAAGACTTGCTATAGATTAGTATACCATCAAAAAATACTAACAAAAAATTTCTAAGGATGGGTTTGAAAATGGAATTCATCAAACCTTGAAATGTAGAAGGTGCATTGGTAAGGCCAAAAGGCATGACAAAAAATTCATAATGACTATTATGAGTTCTAAATTTTGTTTTCGAAATGTCTTCAGCCTTCATTCTTATTTGATGATATCTTGAATGAAGATCCAACTTGATGAAGTATATTGCTCCATGTAATTCATCAATTATAGGAATGGGAAATTTATCTTTAATAGTGATCTTGTAAAGCTCCCTATAATCCAGACAAGTGCCATGATCCATCCTTCTTGTGCACCAATACTACTATAGTAGAGAAATAACTTTGAGTAGGTTGAATTATACCGGCCTCCAGCATTTCTACAACCATACATTCGATTTCACTCTTTTAGGCATAGGGATAATTGTAAGGCTTGATGTTTGGAGGAACACTTCTTGGAATCAAATGAATAGCATGATCATCATTGTTAACACTGGAAAATCGTACAAGCAGAAGATTACATTATTTAATGTCAAGTAGAAGGATTTACAGGGCTGGAAGACATTACAGAATCTGGAAAGTATTTAAAAATCTCTAAGGTCTGAGGAAAAATCAAATTTGAGCAAGTCATAAATGCTTTTGTGCACAAAATCCTTCTATAAGTGCGCCTTTTGTGCGCTTTTTGACCCAAAATGCGCGCAATCCTGGGAGTGGCGAAATGTCACTTTGCGGGACCACACAAAGCACACTCTAGGACAGTGATTTCACACACTTGAAGCCGCCTAAGGATAGCCACCAAAGCCTCCTTAGACATTAACTGAGCACATAATGGAATATTTGGAGCACACAAATGAATCATCCCCCTCTCTTGGGTCACCATCCACAATGTACCAAGAGAGGGAAGAAAGGATTTGAAGGATTGTGCTTTGTGTGGTCCCGGAAAGTGACATTTTTCCACTCCCAGGATTGCGCACATTTCAGGTCAAAAAGCACACAAAAGGCACACTTATCGAAGGATTTTTCACACAAAATCATTTATGACTTGCTCAAATTTGATTTTTCCTCAGACCTTAGAGATTTTTAAATACTTTCTAGATTCTGTAATGTCTTCCAGCCCTGTAAATACTTCTGCTTGACATTAAATAATGTCGTCTTCTGCTTGTACGATTTTCCAGTGTTAACAATGATCATGAATAGGTGGGAGGCATTTGGGAGACTCATTTTTGGAGATCTAGAGAAATAGATGATTTCGATGTTTGAACCTCTAGAGAGCATAATTGTGTAATTATGCCACATTGCTATTTGTTTAGAAGGTTTTTCATTCCATTAGAGCTTATTATCTTTCCTATTTTCCCTGTGATACCCCTTAATTCAACTTCCTTTCCTTCCCAAAAAAATTTCAAGAAACTTTTTTGAAAATTAAAATCTATCATACCCAAAGATTATAACCATTGGACTCCTAATACAACATCAGCACCACCCATTGGAATGGAAATCATTGGACTATTCAATACATATTCCCCCATGGTTATTTTGATATTATGGCACTTTCCAGATCAATTTATAGTTCCTCCATTTGAAACCATCACTTGACACTATGCTATTGGATATCAGAATCAATTCAATTCCTTGGTTATCTTAAAATGAATAAATTACGGGTACTACCTAAATCAATCAGAACTGTGGCCTTTTTTTTCTTGATATGTCCTTCTATCTTGAGAGTTAGGAGTGATAATTCCTGCCAATGCATTAGAATATATGGTTGGATTAATATCTTCTTTATCTAGGGTTGGATCCTGATGTATATCTTCTTCTTTTGAAGTATTTTGTTCCTTTTCTTCCTCCTCTTCATAATCTATGTAAAATAATTTCTTCTCAGCCCACTTATTACCTTTAGTGTATTTTTCTATCATAATTGTAACAAATACCTTTTACTCTTATTTCTTCCAACTGTTGTGGTGTCAACCTTGTAGGTTGTGGGAGGATGGGAGTAGCAACACTTCCATCTTTATAGTTGTGAGTGGTAGGCTTCCTTGTTGCCATAATTTTTCTTTCAATTTTTCTTGCCAATCTAAATGCCTTCTCCAATGTATTAGGTTCCCAAAGGCAAACCTCATGTTGGATGTTATCCTTTAAATTCCATATGAAGACATAAATATTATGCTCCTTTGGAATATCATCTACCCTTATATTCAATTGGCTAAAGAAGGTGTTTCTATTTGTATCCTCATAATGTGATATTATTTCCTATGTAAAAATTGACCAAGTGAAAAGTGTTTTACAAGAAAAAATCCATCGATACCATAAAACTTGATTGGGTTCTAAATATAAAGTTGCAATGCGTACCTTTTGTTTGTGTTTCACATTATGGAGATCAAAATATTGATCCATCTATGGTATCCATGTTATCGGATCCTTACCATCAAACTTCCTCAGATCGATATTTGGAATATGGTGGGTCTTAAACCCAATATTGGATTCTCTAAAATCATGATTGACGTTCTGTTTGTTCTCATCATGAGTTTCATGGAATACCTTTTCACCATTAGGAAGCATTTCTTGTAGCAACTTTGTCAAACATTCTATGTATTCTTTTAAACCCTTCATGTCACCTTTTAAAACATCCATGCCACCTTTTATGCCATCCATGCCACCTTATATTTCTTATTTTAAACCATCCATGTCCCCTTTTAGTTCATCTTTGGTTTCTCTTTGTGAGAGTGACATGTGTTGCACCTCGTCCCATAATTTTGATACATCGTGCTGCAATTCTTCCTCTCCATGTATCATAGTAGAGTTTTATGAGGGCTTAATGGGTGTGGAATTATTTTGTTTGGAAGGAATATTAGAACAAAATATTGATATCTATGCTTCAATATTCCCTTTGAATCAGTTCAAACTAATTTTTCAAACAAGACTTATGCAAAATTTTAAAAATTACACACCTTATTCTCGCTTTGTAGGAGATTGATATTGAATTTGTTGTAACTCTGTAATTTAGGATCTCCAAGGTCTGAAATTGCGTCTTGTGGTATCCCTCCAAGTCCTCTTTCCAACCCCAAAAGTCAAGCCAAGATTGAAGTCTTCAACAAAGAGTTATGTTTGATCTCCCACTATGTCCTAATTATAGACTAGTTCATTAGAGCGAACTTTTATGGAGTTCCGCGTGTCATTGTTTCTACCTTCGAACCTGAAATTGCTACAAAAAAAACTACATGCCGTGCACTTTCAGCAACTTTTTACATAATTCAAATCTGATTCCTAAAACGAAATTTATGACGATTTTCCTTAGGTCACATGTTTGAGACTGAATTTTGGAGCCTACAAAAACCCTAACTTCCACGGATAATATCTCGGAAAATATAGCGAACAAAGATCTAAAATTTTTACATGAAGTTCACCAATATTTTGGATCCACATGGTCGAATATTCAGCTATTGAAGCCTCATAGAAAACACGTTATAGTGAAAAATCCAAGATGTCCTATTTTAAGAAGCGAACCCCTAGAATCCAAAGCTCGGATACTAAATGTTATGCAACCAACTCACAAAATAGAAGAAAAGATAGATCAATGACTTAAAAATTATCTAATTCAAGGGGTAAACCTCCTTTACATTACACAAATGAATAATTCTTGGATGATTCAAATGGAAAAACCTTATTTATATATATAGGAGTCTAAGGGGTCACAATATAATCAAAGCCGACATAAAAATAATAATATAAGGGCACAACAATAACAATAGTTGTCTTCTATGGAGCATAATAATAACAATATGGGGACTACATGGGCACAAAAATAAAAATAACAGGGTTACACTAACAATAACAATAAGGGGATACACTCGTATTTTAGCGACCTAATAGTGTCTTTGATAAGAATTTGTTTAGATTTTGATTTTTTCTTGTCAATTAGGTCATTATCAAACTAATTGCTTGAAGGAATTGATGTTTCAACCATCATTTTGAGTAGTTTATTTTATCATTGAATAGGAAAATATCTTAGTTTTTATCTGAAAATTAAGTGGAATCCAAAATAAAAATCTTATGCTTCATGCATTGCATATAGGGCTTTGATTTTGATTGGAATAGTGAATTTGAAGAGATCTATTGTTGCATCACTTTTTTGTTGCATTATTGATTGATTTCTTCTTCCCCTACTTAGTTAGGCCTTTCATTGTTCAAAAGAAAATGAAAAGAGTTTTTTTTCATATTATTTTCATCATAGGTGTGTTCAAGTGACATCAATTTTTGAGCCTTGAAACTGAAACATATCAAGATCCACAATAAAATTTACTCAATCAACCTAAGGAGCATTTTTCACATTAATGCAAACATCTAGAGGTCTAGGCTAGAGACGTGTTCCAGCGTCTTTAAACGTAGGAGTTATCATTTTTTTCTAGCGTTGCATTCTGGGGGTGATATCACATTCCATGTACGTAAGTGTATCAAACCGTTCTCCACATATGTTTGGGTATATTGGATGGTGCTCCAACATGATAAGTATATGGGAATGCTCTCATCATACGGTTACACATTAGACGTCACTACTACAGACTATGCTTCCACATACCTTCAAGTATATTTTGGAAGTCCACCATAGGTTGTTATCCTCACCATAGGTAATTGAATCGATTTCCTTGTAAATTGTGACACAATGAACACAACATTCAGGGAGATTTTCTGCCTGTAGGTAGATCTTTGGTTCTCCAAGGTTGTATATTTCAGTTCATAGTTACTCGGTAAATCCTTTTGCATAGTTACCCCTATTTTTTTTATTTTTTTTTTATTTTCTAAAATCAATTAATTGACCATGGAACAACATCCTCACCATGGATCAACTCCTTAGTGGATCTTAGGTTGAGAATAATGGAAACAGTTTCATCAGTCCAGGAAACCCATCTGACTATAATCCTGTTCATTTTCCTTATTTTGGAAATATTGATGCTCCTTATATGGAAACGTTTTCCCTTCCTGGATTTACCATTGGTTTTCCAGCTTGGTTTTTTCGACCCCTATGGTTCTGAATGTCCAAACTACTCCTCAACCAAGTTCTCCTCCACCTAAACGACATGAAATTCAAGTTGATCCTAAATTTGACCCTTTGCCTTCTTCACCTCTTTTTCTTCATCCCTCTATTCCTCCTCGCCTGGTGAAAGTCTTGATTCTAGTAACCAGGAAGCTAAGAAGAAGAAGAAGAAGAGGATGATGAAGAAGAAGAAAAATAAGCAGGGGAGCAACCAAGAAACCATTGCTAAATGCAACTAGTATGGAGAAACCTTCCAATCGGCCTCACAAAGTGAAATTCCCTTGAAATTTATGTAAGGGTGACCACCTTCTTATAGATTGCCCTGGTATTCCACAAGTACTAGAAGTGTGGTCCACATGCTCACATAGGCCTTTATCGTCCGCTTCTGGAAATCATGTTGGTGATAAACCCTCAACTAGTGATAGTAAGGTCCATGGGAAATAAGGTAAAGTCAAATTTCCCTATATTTTATGTGAAAGGAATCATCCTATTCAGCCTTTCCCTTATCTAAATGAAGCCTCAAAAGTGTAGATTTGTGGCCTCCTCTTTCGGTCGGTTATTGAAAGCTTTCCCCTGATCCTCCACTAGATTATGAATTGATTGATAAGAATTCATCTCTAGTCAATCACACTCTCTCTAAACGTGAATCCCATGAGTTCATTCCCGACCAATCATTGGTTGAGAAAATTGTTGACTCGATTCCACCTTCAGTTGATCATACCTTTCCCATAGAGTGTGAACTTCATACCACTTAGTTTCTTCTCATTCTTCAGGTTCCAATGAACTGGGGGATAGTTCTTCTGTTCCAACGACATAGGGGGAAATCCTCTCATTCCCACAACACTGGAGAGAATTTCTCTCATACCCATAGAATAATGGGGTAGTTCCCTCGTTCCCACAACACCTCCTCCAAGTAGTATTGTTACTTCCTTTGATTGGATTCAACTAGTAGGATATCGTCTTCCTCCTTACGTGGAATTCCATATCATAGTACATTCTTATAATATGCCTATACTTGGCATAGTTATAGATGAAGGTGCATCTATTAGTATTTTTTCCTCAAATGCTTGGAAAGCTTTCAGTTCTCCGCAGCTTGTGCCTTTAACAGAGGAACCAATCAACCATTAGGGATCCTTCCTAAGTTTCTTGTTACTTTAGGAGGAAATATTGTCTATATGGATGTGATGGTATTCCAAGGCCCTTTCCATTTTAATTTACTCCTTAGGCATGACTATGTTTACGACATGGGAGATCTTGTCTCTTCACTCTTGCGTGTGATGTATTTCCCGCATGAAGGAAGAATCATGACCATTTACTAGCTTTCATTCATTGGTACTAATTTGACTCCCAATCAACCAGTATCCCTAAATGGTCCTTATATGCAAGTGGTATCTCCCTCACCACATATTAATTATATGGCAACTTGTTCCATGTCTACATCTACTGATGATCTAGTAGGTGATGTAGTGCATCATTTATTGGGGGCATTGGAGTTTGATATTTCCATTGTATCCTTTGATACCTTCTAGAGTTTTGTTGTCCCATCTGATGAGAACCTCTTGGAAGCCATGGTCTCTTGGAGACCGTGATCTGATTTTGGAGTAGAATTCCTTGTCATGTTTCAATCTCGTTAAAAAATGAATCAAGGATCTTTAGAGAAACGTTCATTTTCTTGTGTCAAGCTCGTTAAAAAATGAAACAAGGTCCCATGAGCATAGTTTTTTTCATGTGAAAATCTCGTTAAAAAAATAAACAGATCCCCTTCCAATTCGATTCCTTGATTATATATTGTAAATTCCCATTTGAGTCTTTCACTTGATCTCGTAAATGAAACTTCTTTCCATCCACCTATTAGTGACAAGTAATCTACTTAGGTGAATGAAATGAAGCTTGGGGGGCATGTACCTCAAATTTATTCATTATGTTGGGAGCATTCAAACTTATCTCAATCACATTTTTCCTTTGTTTCAACCTTATGTAAAAATGAAACCAATTTCAAGCATAGTTTCCCATGTTTCAAGCTTGTGTAAAAAAGGAAACCATTCTCATCCTATTCTCGTGATTGCCATTTTTATTAGCCTATTTTTTCCATATGAGCCTTGGTTTTCTCATTCCATCATCACCATCTTCTTGGTCAATCATACGCTTTCACTCGGTTTTTACCCTTTCTTGAGGAACCGTTGCGATGAGTGGTCTCACTAGCCAGCCTCTTGACCTTTGTGTGTTTTGATAAGTTCCATCATGACTAGAACCATTTTCTACCCTTTATATCACTCATTCCTCATGGAGGGGTCATCTTTCAGCTCTTTTCAGACTCCCAAAATATGAAAAGAGTTTCAAGCACTTGTCTTTTCAAAATCGTTAAAGTAAATGAAAAGGTGTCTACTAAGTATAAGTTTAACCCTTTTCCAGACTGAGATAGACTATTTATGAAAAAGGAATACCTTAGCCGACCATGACTAAGAGTTTCTCTTGGGTGTTTTTTTCTGCCTTTTCAAACTCAAGGGACTATCAACGAAAAGGAACCTTTGTATTTTTCTTTTTCACCTCTTTTTCAAACTCTCTTAACATGAAAAATATGTCGAGTTTTACCTTTGCTGGACTCGTAAAAACATCAAAAAGTGATGAACTCGTCGATCATGAAGAGAACGAACCACTCCTTCTAAGGGTTCATTAAACATAGTCAAATTGATTCATTCAAAGGAAGAACATACAAATCAAGCATATGATATCCTCCTCAAGCTTGTTAAAAAATAAATAGGATTGACCAGTATAGTTGGGGAAATTGGGAAAACATGGTGTTATGTGGGATTTATGATTGCAGACAAAATTATCTCCCCTAGGTTCGATAGTCAACATAGAACAACGGAGAAACAAGGAACCCAATTCTTTCCTTAAATTAAATGGATGATGGAATGAATCCTACCTAGAATTTATAGCACGCTTTGTTCCTTCTTCAACTTTAATGCTCCAATTCCAACTCCGATTACCAAAATTGGAACCTACACAGTCAGATAACACAAGCCAAGAAACTACAAGATCTATGCAGTATCATCTAAGTATTATATTAAATAGATCAAAATGGTATTGAAATAAGTGAAATAACGACAATCACATATAGGAAAATAGATAACTCTTTGCATTAATATATATGAAAGTATATTACAACCACATATAGGTGTTGATATTGTAGAAGAACTCCTCCAAGTTGTTAACTTGTCCTTTCCTTGCCACAATATGCACCTTCAATCACCCTAAATGCATGAATGTTAACCTCTCACCTCAACAACATAAGGGTAGAATCCACAAGCCAACCATTCTTACTCTAACCCTTGCATATGCAAGATGGTAAATATATAGTGGAGTGTGGTAAGTTGGGAGTTCTTATCCAATTACCAATCTAAGGTTTTAGATCCACCTTTTATAGAAGGATGGGATCAAAGTATAAGGGATGGAAACTCAAAAGAAGGATGAGATAGGATCCGATAGTTTAATCCAAGGTAAATGGTTGTAACAAAGTATGGACGCTTCTGGAAGAGGGAGCTTTTGGAAGAGGAAGCTTCCACAATTTTTTTCTTTTTCCCGAATTTCTAGAACTAGCGCATGTGAAAAGGGGAGCAACCTTTAGGTGATCAACGTTGGCCAAGGTGATGCAACCTGTAGGTGAACATTGTCTAGAGGAAGGCCATGGAGAATTAGTGCTAAAACTGGCTCAGATGAGGTGGTTTCAGGCACAAATTCTGGTAAATGGAGGAGGTACACTTAGGTATTTTTGCAATGATGTTTAAAATGGGTAATAGGATGTTGATTTATCCCATTATGAGGCCTAATGAATGGATGTGACAAAATGGTCTATAACAGAATTCCCCCTAAAGCGCAAAGTCAGAAATGATGACTGATGACTGAAGTGCTTTACCTTGTGACAAGTCGAGATCAAGAACAATCAATGAGATTCATCTGTTACAATACATTTATATCATGACATCTATTTTTTGAGGTAGGCATACCCATACTTAGCACATAATAAATCATAACATGTATAGTAATCAAAATATGTGTCCATAGATGCAATTGGTGGACCCATGACGAAATGACTATTAAAATGATCAGAGCCATTATACATTATGATCTATGTATAACTCTTGAAATCACAACCCGAATGGATGAAACTAGATCTGGGTTCTTCTATCTCATTCACATAACCAATCAATGTACGATTATAACTATGTGAATCAATGGGCTGAGGTCAAACATGGTAGATACCATCTGATTACCGGTCGATGATGTAAGTTGTTAACAGACACGATAGAAACCATCGATGATGCTAATGGCTCTCAAGGTAACTTAGTACAATCTGTATGGTTTGAGGAAATGATTTGATATCAAACACCATGAAGAAACTTTCGGTCAAAGGAAATTGATGCAAACTTGTTGCTAAGAGTGAGGACACTTTCCATTAATTTATGCAAGCACCAAGGTACCAAAGGGATGTTTCTAAGTCAACTTCATGGATGATGTGCTAATGTCGAAAGGAAGAAACCTGTCACAGGAGGGCCTTGATGTATCCCCCATCAACGACATGAAATTGGTATCATGATTGAGATTGAATAATGATGATACAAAACTGGATCGGGAAAAGGAAAATGTGGAATTAAGGCTTAAGAGTATTGCGGCAAATATCAACTGAAGTGACTTCTCTTGATCACATAACGACACTAAATGGAGTTGGCATAATTGGCCCAAAACTGAGATGGAGGCTTCGAAAAGGTATGATGAACCAATTGATAAGCAGATTACCCAACCCAACATCCACAGAGATGAAGTGGAAGAGTTTCGTGTTCAAGAGCGACTTGCTGCCATTAGAAAATGGAGTACCCTGTTTTACCAATTTCTCCAACCATACTGGTCAGTACCTCTTTATTTTTTAACAAACTTGAGGAGGATAACATATGCTTGATCTGTAATTTCATCCTTCAGATGAATGCCTCCAATTATATTTAGCAGACCCTGAGAACGAGTGGCTCAGCCTTGTCATGTTCGAAAAGTCCATCGTTGTTTGATGTTTTAACGAGTCCAACGAAGGTAACACTCGACATATTTTTCATGTTTAGAGAGTTTGAAAAAGAGGCGGAAAAAAAAACTTCAAATGCCCCTTTTGATAGATAGTCTCTCGAGTCTGAAAAGGTGGAAAACAATACTCAAGAGAACCTCTTAGCCATGTTCGACTACGGTATTCATTTTTCGAAATTAGTCCATCTCAACCCAGAAAAGGGTTAAACTTATACTAAGCGGACATATTTTCATTTACTTTAATGAGTTCGAAAAGACAATTGCTTGGAAACCTTTTCATACTTTCGCACTCTCAAAAGAGCTAAAAGAGAACTCCAAGGGGCTCCATTTTTCATAGGTTTATAGAGCCCGAAAAAGAAATAAAAGTATGCTCCCTCGTCAAAATAACCAGTTTAAAACATGTCAAAACACCATTAACAGTTGTCGACCTGCTCAAAAACCACAAAAAGGATTAAACATACATGTTTCATAGAAAAAATGAAGCATATCTAGGTCACACTAGTACAAATGGGGCCAAAATCCGACGTCACTTCGTCGGTTATACGACTCCACTTCGTCTACTATCCGATGAACCCGAGACATAGATATCGTTAGTGGGATTTCATCGAATATTCAACAACTATGAAATCATCACACCTATACATCAGATATCAGCCATCCTTGATACCAAATAAATCGTCGACCAATCAGGAATGTGTTCAACGTATAGTCGTCGAATAGGCGATGCTTTAATTTGTAACCAAGGTCAAATACCCGACATCCATCTGTCGGATGTGTTTATCGAATATCTGAGTTATCTATGTTCCTTAGATGAAGATGCTATGGATCCGATGATATTTTGTGTCATACGGGAGACTGATATCTGACATTGGTTTATTGATGAGGTTTGAAAAATATCCAACACTTGTTAAATGTACATCGAATATCCAACGGGTTATTATTGAAAAATAATGGAAGAGGCTCCAAGGAATGGTCGTTAACTTTAACAAGGCATTTTCCTTTTGAAGTTCTGGAAAATTTGATTTCAAATTAACTCAATATAGACATTCAATGTAGATGTAACCCAATTACTCAGATTATGGTCCAGGCAGTAAAAATTGGAGAATGTGTAAATTTCATGTGTTTCAATTCAAGAATTCGCTCAAATGAAATAATGTGCATGGGGTGTGAGGTTCAGTAATTTTGTGCCAAAAGAGGATTGGCATGAAATCTACAATGAATTGCAGTACAATCCTCTTCTGGCACAATATTGCTGAACCTCGCATCCCATGTACATTATTTCATTTGAGCGAATTCTTGAATTGAAACACATGACAATTGCACATTCTCCATTTTTTGTTGCCTGAACCATAATCTGAGTAATTGGGCTACATCTACATTAAATGCCTAGACCGAGTTAGTTTGAAATCAAATTTTCCAGAACTTCAAAAGGAAAATATCTTGTTAAAGTTAATGACCATTTCTTGGAGCCTCCTCCATTTTCCCAAACTTCAGCTTGAAAACCAGGCAATAATGAATAGATAGAGAGAAAAAGTATCTCTAATTATAAGAAATATGATACACATGACAACGTATGAAAGGGATAAAATACAAGTTTCTCAAATAAAAAAAACCACCAAAAAAATTCCTAATAACAATAACAAAAAATTGAATGCTAAATTTAATGTTACCTTTTTGAGATATTTTCTTTCGACAGTTATTCCTCTTCAACATCCAAATCGACACAGATTTTTCTACACATATTCATGAGACCAATGAGGAAAATATGAGAAAAGGTTTCTTGTTTTTTGGGAATCCCTATAGTTATCACCCTCAATATATCCTCCAATATTCCTTCTAGGACATCCATGAGAGTTGTCTTCCTTGCACCACTAACCCCCATAAATGTCGTAAGAACACTAGGTATGAGTGCACCTGTAAGAGAGAAATTGACGTCTATATTTAGTCACTTCTTGTTCCCTCATTTCCTAAAGATGAATCCAAAATTATTTATCCAACTCCAACAAGTACGAGAATCCACAAAAATTGGCAATAGATGGATCACATAATATATCAGTCTCAAGGGTCAAGTTCCATACAAGGGGCATGTCAACAAAGTATTTGAAATTTTCAAAATACATGGCTAGTGGTTGAAATGGAAAAATCATTCCTCGCTTTGGAGCAATTCATGTTGCATCCTCAAAAGCAAACTCATTATTGCCTGCTAGATTAGCTGATTGGATGCTCATTTGTTTGATTTGCATTTCGGCCGCATAACCATTGAAAGAAAATTATAGAATTTAAAATCATTGAATCATATAAAATTTAGTTCCATTATAATTCAATATGTTCAACAAAATTTGAGAAAGAGATGGTTAACAATTTTTTTATGAGTGTTATTAGCATTTGCAGAAGACAGAAAACATGAGAAAGATCCTCTTCTTAACATTGATGGTCTTGTATTGAGCCCTTATTTTGTTGGGATTGCATTTCTTCATAGGCTTCTTTAGAAATGACAGCTTGATATTTCCCAAGAGCTACGCAGAAACAAATCCCATATCATTTCATATTGGAAATGATTTTATAAAATAGAAATAAACAAAAAGAGAATGGCAGTTATGTGTTTAGTTAAGAAACGCATGACTTAGATATGCAAGAGAAAATTTAAACAACACAAAACATTGAAGAGTAATGAAGCTCCCAACAAATCACCAGCTCTTGTCTAATACCAGTATCCTTGTGTAAATATGTTATGACACTTCAACACGGTAAGGCCCAGATTCGTGGTGTTTCCTGCATTCTGAAGGCCAACATGGTTCCATGAAACTAGTCAATGTGATGCATGGTTGCATAAAACCTCTTCATAATTAAATGTATATTGGTTATATATAATTTCATAGAGTCATTAGTGGATTAAAAAGGTTGAAATCTTACAATATTTCATCTAGGAGCAAGCATCTCATTCACGAAGATCGCATTCTCTACATATATCAAAGGTTAACACTTGTATCCCCATATCCACCAGTTTGGGACATTATTTGCATTTGAAATCCATCAAGCCTGATAACTCTTCATCATCCAAGGGAAGAACAAGAATATTGAAGGTGTATGGTTTGCTTGATGAAGGTTCTTCCAGAGATTCATTTCACTATGAGGATCCATTCATGCATGTTTTACATGTAATTGGAGGAATGGCTACATGTATTAGATTATCTTTTGTCATGTCATCGATGGACCATGTGGATGAAGGATATGAGAAAAAAGGAAGATTTACAAGATGAACACCCAACTTGAGATCATTCCATGTAGCACTAATTTACACATGGGTTTGGTCAAAGGCCCACTTGAGTCTTGAGGTTGGACAACCTCTTCAAGGAGGTGGTTGGGGGATGTTACATGTAAGAAGAGGTGAGAAATAACCTGAATAGAAAGGCTTCCATGTATTTGAAGGTGTGTTTCCCCTCAAGTATATTTTTTTTGGGGTAAGGACACGTTTTCACATATTTAGAGGCATATTTCACCTTTTGAGGTATATGGGGTTAAGTACCTTACAAAAATTCAACCCTAGGTGATTATTATCCATATTGTTAGCACAAAATTGCACCTGATTAGCTGCTAACCAGAAAACTTTAAGTAACTATTTCAAACCAACTTGTGACTAAAGCTTAGCCTCTTCAGTCTGAGAGGGCTCTCTCAAAAAGGGTTAATGATATTTGATAATGATAAAATAGATGGCTAACTCTACTTGAAAATGACTTGTTTGTGATAAGTGTAGGTTGAAAAGAACATCAATATGCAAACATTGGGCTTATGGAGTCAACAAAGCAATAATTCAGTAGCAAGTTCACTTGACATGGAAGCTGAGGCAGGTAAGAATTTTTAGCAAAGGTAAGCACTCATGAAACAGGAAATAACACAATCAATTCATCTACAAAGGAAGTCAGAGCATTACATGAATGAATTCTGAGTATTAAAGATGAAAACCACTACTAATGGTACACATAGAAAATATAGATCAGATAAACACTAAAAACTCAATCAGAATCTCAGGTTGGTCAAGAAACAAGTCTGTTGTATTACTGAAAATAGTCAATTACATAAAGTTGTAGTTTTGCCAAAAAGTCTCTAACCCATACAAATTCAAATATTTTCCCTTTAATAGACTTGCTACATGATGAGATGATATGCCTCATGGCTAGATTCATCTAAAATTTTCTAATGACACCTTGCATAACAATAAAACATCTACTTTAATGAGAAAATGACGGTTATTCTACTTGACAGTCCTTTTCCTAATAGGACTCAAACTATTCATTATTACATTAACAACCTTATCTCCTAAAAACAGTTACATCTTTAACAACTATTATTTCACATGTTTGAATAGGCTGTAATGGAACTCATCACTACATGACATCTTAATTTACCTCCTATAAAACTGGAAACAAACCCTACTTTTTAGGAAAACTGGTCCTCATCTTCAACGAATGGTTTGGCTGATGAGTTGGCTTCATCTCATGGTATTTAAGTCTTGGATGACTACTGGCAAGATCCCTTGAACCTTTGAAAGTGTCCACATATCCATAATTGCACAAAAACCTACTCATAACGCTTCAAAACCGTACGCTACGAAAGTATGACAGTTTCGTAGCGTACTTTCGTAGCGTTACAAAAAATGCCTCCTGCCATCAATATTTTTTATTATTTCCTTCTTTATGATGTTCATTATGCCTTAATACATATTCCATACCATTTTTACCCTCTTGGAAGCTCCAAAAAATGGTTCAAAATGCAAAAAATAAAGCTACAGTAGTTTCACAGCGTTTTCTTGGTCTTCAAGCCTAGGAACGCTACGAAATTGCTGAAAACAGTGAAAATTCCATATTTCTGTGTAGCTTCAAAAATATGCTTTCCATGGGAAAAAACTTAGTTTCTAACATGTCATTAACCTTTAAAATCATAAACCATCTCACACTATGATTCTTGAGATGTTTCTTCCTCATTAATGATGAGTTGAGTAATTGGCTCCTCAACTACTATCATTTTAAGGTCGATTTCCTCCAACTCCTCATGGATTAGTTCAAGTTGCTCCTGGAGGTCTTTAACCTGATCCTTCAACTTTCTATTTGTATATTTCAACTACAAGCTCATTTTCCTGACATGTTTCACCTCTTTCCTCAATAGCATGGTCCATTTGATAAACTTCAGTGTATTACCTAGGGTGTTGGAAACACTGTCAACCTGCTCTTCCCAAATCTCTTTCATCTTTTCAAACTGAACCTTCTGGACATTGTGTTTCCTTGCTTCTTTCTTCATAACATCAATTTCATGATTGGCCAACTTCAACTATTCTTCAAGGAGTTCAAACTCTCTTTTTTCCATTACTTTCTCCTTTCCTTTATTTGAATTGCTAACTGAATCTTTCTCTATAGGTGATGAAATATCGATGATGTCTTGTGGTGGCTTTATAGTATCAGTAGCTGGATGAATTTATTTGTTTCTCTCCAAAAAAAATTTAGCATGCCTTGTCTTGGGATTTCTTGCCTGGAACATAAAGCCTACATCTTCTCCTTCAAATTCTAGTTTCTTTACAGATTTGGCTTTCCTTAGTTTTTGTCCACCTTCCTCTATATCCTCAGCCTGGACTATAAGAGTCTCTTCTATGTCAATGGTATGTAGTATGTATTCTAAATTTCCTTTAGCTACTATTTTGTCTTCTACAGCCACTGTTTTATCTTCTAAAGCCAATGTTTGACTCCTTGTCATCCGTTTGCTTCCTTGTTTAATTACAGCTTGTTTTTGTTTTGCAGGTTTGACCACCTTTGATTTTTGTTTTGCAAGTGGGACATTGGGTGTATCAAAACTCTACAATTTCTATGTTTCCATCATGACTGGTTCACTTGGTTCTGCTACCACTGGTTCACTTTGATCTGCCACTAAGAGTGATGAGATACTCCTAGGTTTAGGAGTTCTTGTAGGAGTAAGGGTATCCAACTCAAAACCACTAAAAAAACAAAAATGAAGACTAGTCTATGCCTAGTCTTTGGAGCTCATCTAAAACTAGAAGTTTGATTAAACCATGATGAAACAATGAAGTCTCACTTCCTTAATATTTTTCTTGGACCTTATCTGCCATTTTTTATAAGCTTCTATGTAAATAGAAAGGCAGATCAAGAGATATCTTACCAGTAAAGTGTAGGAGAAGCTTGAAATGATAAGAGTAGACTTTATGGTATCTCCCTTCTCAAGTAAAATATTTCTGGATGATGAGCAACAACTTTGAGTAGTTATCCTTCATGCAGCTCCTTGGAATAGCATTAGTAAGGTCCATTTCACTATTTTCTGGCTTGATAAACTCCTTGCACTACTCCATGTTGAATTTGAACCCTTTTAACCATTTATCTTGTCCCCTTGGAATCCATGTTGCTGCTGCAATGACCTCTAGTGTAACAGTGAGATTAAGCATCCCCACTTTGGTAGTTGTTCCACTGAAGTTTAAAGCAAATTATTTGGAAACCTGTACATGGAAACCTTGTAATCTTTCACAAAACTGTAAACATCTTGTCCTTCTGAAGACTTCTACAAATGTTGGGTGTTCATTGATCAGATTCATATCTGTTGGTTCATATATTAAACATTGGCCACCCTTATTTGTCTTTCTTTTTGGTTCCATGGCTTCTTTATTGTCTTCTCTGCCTCGCTTGATCAGTGATCTTTGTAAACCTTTGAAGACACCAGCCACAACTTTGGCTTAATGCAATAGCTCTCCAGAGCTCAATATCACGCGGAGAAGGAATGAAGAATGAGAAATGACTGAATTGGGAAAGATTTTGAAGTTTGATATTCACTCATAACATAATGATGACTCATACATGCCTACAATGGTGATGATGACTTCAGACCTAACCATGTACCTTGATCTTAACCCTCAATGACTCGAATTATATCTAACTTACCCTTTCCCAATGATTTTCTGAAACCTAACAGCTAATTTGACATGACAAACAGGAAACCACACTTTTGTAGCGTGTTTAGTGTAAATCTGGGTGTTTTCGCTATGAAAGTATCAACAGTTTCGTAGTGAAAAGTGGAATTTCTCAGTGTATTTCGCTACAAAACTATGGTTTCTTGACTAAAACGACCATTTCGGTACTAAAATATTGGGAATTGAAAACTGTCAGAAAACTATGAGTGATGTGACATGAGGGGATTTGAAAGTGATTGGGTTTGGACCTTAGGGTAAGCTTAAATAAGAAAAATTAAAAATTTTCCTTGACCAAGTAAATAAAAAATGAACCCTACAACCCTACCTTTGACACATTAACCTATATGACTTTGTCAAATGATGCTTCAGTTTTTTGAGTGATAACAGTGGCTCCACTTGGGATGGTGTGCCCCAGTGGTACACTATTGGGAAAAAATACTGAGAGGGGGGGGTGAATCAGTATTTAGGGCTGAAAACTTTTTACTTTTCTTTCTCTTAAAAACCACATGCTACTTTACTGAATCCAATTTGTATGTTCAGAGATCTTATTATGTCTTTACTTAGGTAATTGCATCATTCATTCATCAGATGTTGAATAAGCAGTAAGTATGAACAGAAATAACAGAACAAACCATCAAACATAAGCCACACATATGAACACCAGTATTTAAGGTGGAAACCCAATTCGGGAGAAAACCACCACTGTTGTTATCTTAGTCTTCAATATTCATTATTATAAAGAAAACTTCTTACAATTTTATGCTGGCGCAGACTTATACCAGTATGCAGGCACCCACCTGTAGAAAGGCTACAACCTTCTCTCGTTCTCCACCCACTACTGGAAGGGAGCTCCAACCCCCTGATTTTAACACCAGCTTCTACTAACAGGATACTTTCACTTTCATATAGAAGGCTTCAACCCTCACATCCATTAGATTTCTTCAATTTCTTCATCAGAATTCTGTCAGTTCTTCATCATTTCTTTTGCCGATCATCGTAGAGTTTCATCATTTCTAGATCATATCCATAGGTGCATCATAGATTCAGATATATCAATTAAGAATAGAGTTCGTCCATGCAGATATTTCTTAGAGAAATTTATTCATTCACCACCCTTACGCATGCACACCTTGTACAATAATCGTCTTCTCCTTATATAGTTTTTGCCTTTAGTAAAACCATGAGTCAAAACCATCCAACCGCTGATGGTATTCCTTATTTTATTGAAATTTTATTTATCAAATTCATGGAATTTGATAAATAAACATTATTCACAACCTTTGGCAATTTAAAATATATAATAGAACTTTAATCAACGAGCAATATAAATTAAACTGGGGCCCAGCGCTAACAATCGACCCGATCGAAGGGCTCACGTTCCATCGCGCCGCAACATCCAATCCGACGGATATCGCTTGGGCAACTTGCACGGGCAATAACGCGCGATGGCGCGCCATACTTGTGTTATCCTTCGCGCACCTTCCGAACACAGCCACCGTCCGATGGCATCTTCCCAGATCAACGGTATGAATCAATATCGCTAGGCATCCTGGGTCGAACGATAACGCACGATGGCGCATAGTGACAAGCGGTTTTCCGTGGGTCCACCTCGCCACGTGTCGAATGATCTATGGA
The DNA here is from genome assembly GCA_034641835.2 of Pinus albicaulis. Classification (NCBI taxonomy): domain Eukaryota; kingdom Viridiplantae; phylum Streptophyta; class Pinopsida; order Pinales; family Pinaceae; genus Pinus; species Pinus albicaulis. The sequence continues at coordinate 129,663,699 of CM076575.1, forward strand.
ATCGCTCCCAACTCCTCAAATACCGCTCACTCCGCATAGGTGGTGCGATGAAAACCATAAACCGTCGTGCCTCATGACATCATTGATCGTTGTTTATATGATCTGGGCTTCATTGCACTTAGGTTCCGCCCGTTATACATAAAAGTTTCTTTTATACTCCGACGCAGAGTTCCTCCATACGTAATCCTGGCGCTTGAACTAGATGCTCTGATTTTGAAAGCGTCTATTCCTTTCGAACCGATGCTTCGGCTTATATATCAGTTCTCCTCACGGTACTCGAGATACCCCTAAGATATTCAACCAAATATTTCCACGACTGCAAATATCAAACTAAGCCAGTTCTTCATTACAATAAGGTCTCAACCTGGAATTCGAATCCCACCACCATGATTCCTCAACAGGGTTTCACTTTTAACTTCATACGCAGAGACTCATACTATACATAATTACAGAGAACAACTGCAAGGTATTCCCACACAGAGTTTAACCTTCAGGTGCTACTCCTTTGTCATCTCCTTTGCCTTTGTTTTCTCTGATGTCTCTGCTGCCTTTCCAGATCTCCAATCAACTAACCCTTCTAAAACTGCCTCAGCTTCATATTTCATTTGCTCTTTTCTTTGTTGTTGTTTTAAGTGCTCCTCCTTTGGCATTGATGGAGATACATCATTCTTACATATTTAACACATAGGTTGCTTATCATAGGCAACTTATCAGGTAGGTTTCCATCAAGAACAACTTCATCAAGTAGGTTGCCATCAAGGACAACACATTGCATCATATTGCCAACAATCTCCCCCTTTGGACTTGATGGCAACCATGATGGTGTTTGATCACCACAGCAGATGGATACATTGATTATAACCATTATTCAAACACCATGATACTCTCCCCCTTTGACATCAATGGAAAAGGACGGATCAAAACCAAAACAAGGTTTTTCTTCTCTTGTAGAAATAAGAGCTATGTAGATCTGATGTGCACTAAAGTTACCATGTTCCCCCTGCGTTCACGCTGAATCTTCAAACATGTTTTTCAATGAAGTATGTGACTCTATGACCTTTCCTGTCACCAAGGACTCATACTTACATCAAGGATCCAACCAAGTGGAGTTACACATGAGACTCAAGTACCCAACCAAGTGGGTGTACAAACTTGAAGAAGTCCTTACATGACTGAATATAACAATTTACATCATAGGTCTCAACATGGCCTTTTCATCACATTATAGAGATAACTTATATAATCAAGACCAAAGAATCTCAAGCATGAGATCAGACCACAACAAATAATTAGAATGCCCACAATGCATCCTTTCCATATGACCAAAGCTCCCCCTTAGCTTGTTCATCCTGAACACTTTCAACATCAAATCATCAAGGTATCTTCATCAAGAACATCAGAGAATGAAACAGAATTATGAAAATAGGAACACCACCAGAGATACCAAACAACACCGTAGCTGTGCTGACGAATGCTGACCCAGAAAGATTGGTCAGTAACCACCCATACGCGGTTTTCTGTCCTTCAGGAAATCCGCGTATCCAATTTAACCTTCTGTATTTAAGTAGATCTGATCTTCTGCATGGCATAGACTACTCCCAGCTTCTATCTGAGATATTCGAACGCTTCCCTAGGTAAAGGTTTGGTAAATATATCAGCAACTTGTTCTTTGGAGGGCACATATTCCAACTTCACCTTTCGTTCAAGCACTTGTTCACGTAAGAAGTGATACTTGATGGGAATGTGCTTGGTCTTGGAATGCATAACAGGATTCTTTGAGATACTGATGGAACTTGTGTTATCACACATAATGGATATATATAGGAGGTGAGCATTTGATTTAAAAGTCTTGTAAGGTTTGCATCATCCAGAGAACTTGAGTGCAACATGATGCGGCAGCCACATATTCTGCTTCTGTTGTAGATAAGGCAATAGAGCTTTGCTTCTTGCTGAACCAAGATACTAACTGGGGCCCCATATAGAATGCACCACCACTGGTGCTTTTCCGATCATCAACATTTCCAGCCCAATCTGCATCAATGTGTGCATGAAGAGTAAGATCAGCATTCTTTGGATACCATAGTCCAAAGTATTGAGTTCCTTATAGATATTTGAATATTCTTTTCACAGCCTGAAGGTGAGACTCTTTTGGATTAGCTTGGAATCGTCCAACAATCCCAACTGCATGCATAATGTCTGGTCTTTTCCCAGTGAGATAAAGTAGACTTCCTATCATAGATATGTATTCCAGTTGATTCACCGTGGGGGAATCATCATTAGAACTGAGATTACATCTGGTTATCATTGGTGTACTTACAGGTTTGCAATATTCCATGCCATACTTCTTCAAGATATGCTTAAGATATTTTGCTTGTGAAAAGAATATGCCATATGTTGCTTATTGCACTTGCAAGCCAAGAAAGAATGATAGTTCCCTAAGTAAAGACATTTCAAATTCTTGCTGCATATCAGAAGCAAATTTATGACTCATCGACTCTTCATTACTTCCAAAAATGATATCATCAACATATACAACCACAATCAATAGTTTGTCATTTTCAGTTTTTGTGTATAAGTTGCTATCAGCAGACCCCTTTGAAAATCCTTGTTGATGAAGATATTTGTCAAGACGATAATATCATGCCCTTGGAGCTTGTTTGAGACCATATAGAGAATTTTTAAGTCTAAAAACAAGATTTTCATCATTTCCCAAAATGAATCCTTCTAGTTGTTCTATATAAACTTCTTCTTCTAGATCTCCACTGAGAAAAGCAGATTTAACATCCATTTGATAAACTTTGATTTGTTGGAAGCTTGAAAAAGAAAGAAACATTCTTATGGCTTCAAGTCTAGCTACAGGAACAAACGTTTCTTCAAAATCTATACCTTCTTGTTGAGCATACCCTTTGCAAACAAATCTAGCTTTATTTCTTATAACATCCCCATTCTCATTTAACTTGTTTTTGAATATCCATTTAGTTCCAATGACATTTTTGTCATGAGGTCTTGGTACTAATTCCCAAGTGTGATTCTTTTCAATTTGATCAATCTCTTCATTCATGGCTTGAATCCAACATTCATCTTTGCTAGCTTGACTGACATTGTGTGGTTCAACAGTGGACAGAAATTCCAGATTGCTAGAAGATCCCACAAGAGTCCTTGTTTGTACACCTGATCCCTTTTCTCCCAAAATTTGAGATTCTGGATGATTCTTTTGAACATATCTGGATGGAGCTTTTTCCGATAAATCATCTTCGAGTTCTTCATTGGGTTCACTGTCTATATCATTCCTATTTGATGTAGAAGGATATATGTCATCAGCATCTTCATCTGTTGTTTGTTTTTCTTCTTTTGGAGCTGCAGGAGACTCATCAATAACAACATCAATACATTCAAAAATCTTCCGAAGTCTTTTATTGTAACATTTATATGCTCTACTCCTAGAGGAGTAACCAAGAAGTATTCCTTCATCTGCTCTAGGTTCAAACTTGCCAAGTTTTTCATCATTATTTTTGATAAAGAATTTGCTTCCAAAAATTCTAAAATGCTTTACAGTGGGAGGATTCCCATACCAGAGTTCATATGGAGTTTTATCACTATTTACACGAACATGTGCCTTGTTGATAATATATATTGTTGTATGTGCTGCTTCTCCCCAAAATGTGTCAGGTGTTCCGGAATCATCAAGCATAGCTCTAGCCATTTATTGAACTGTTCTATTCATTCTTTCTGCAACACCATTTTGTTGGGGAGTGCCAGCTACATAAAACTGTCTTTTTATGCCATGTTGTTCACAAAATTCAAGGAATTCATTTGATGTATATTCTCCTCCTCGATCAGATCTGAGACACTTGATTTTTAGATCTAATTCATTCTCAACTAGTGCTTTGAAGATCTGAAATTTCTCAAATGCTTCATCTTTGTGCTTGCCACTTCAATCCAACACATTCTAGAGAAATCATCAATAAATAAGATATAAGATTGCTCAACACGTGGTGACTTTTTCCCCACAGGTCCACACATGTCCAAGATGAATGAGTTCAAGAGGCTTACTTTCTGATCCTTCCTTGGCATTAAATTGCACTCTGGTTTGCTTACCGAATTGGCAAGATTTGCATATGGTACTTTCAGGCAGAGTAATATTGGGAAGATCACAAATGTGCCTTTAAGTCGCTTGATTTTGTTGATTTGAGAGAAGCTCGATGCCCCAACCTTCTCTCGCCATAACCGCTTTCCGAAGATTTACTCAAGTAAAATTGTTCTTTGCGCTTCTTCAATAATTACAAAGTTAAGCTGAGTTCTTTTTCCTTTTATAATTGTTTTACCTGTATCAAGATCATGTACCACACATTCTTTTGAACTAAAGACAAATTCAGTTCCTTGATCACACATTTGAATTACACTTAACAGGTTATGCTTTAATCCATCTACATACATGACATCATTAGCTTTCACCTTTTCTTTTAGAAAAACAGACCCTTTTCTCTTAATGACCGCAGGAGTATCATTTCCAAATGTAACATTCTTTTCCTTATCTAGAGCACTATATGCAATAAGTTTGTTTTTGTCACCTATCATGTGTCTTGAGCATCCACTATCAACGTACCATTGATTTTCTTCACCTTCTGCAAATAACGTTATGCCACAATTTTCAACCTGCAATTCCTTCTTTTTCCATGCTTTGGAGCTTGAAGGAACATGTTCTTTTGACTGAACTTTTCTCTTGCATTCAGATTCTTCATGGCCAAAGTTATTGCAAGAAGCAAATTCAACTTCATTTTGAAGAGGAGAAAAGTTGTTATAGGTATTCTTATTTGTTTCAATATCATTCCTTTTCTTTCTTGCTTCTCTTGTCATGATGGTTTTATATGCAACACATTCAACAACTTTATGACCAAAATTGTGACATGAGAAACATTGTCCATTGAAGAAGAAATTTCTGCGATCATGAAATATTCTCTATCATCCCGCACTGTTGATCGGGGTGGGGCTTTAAAGATATTCCCGTTATTGTTCTTTGATTTGAGATGATCGTGCTTTACCTTAAAGATTCTTTTTCATTCCCTGTCGAGAGGCGTTTGATGTTGTATACCTAATTCGTAGTCGCTTTTAGATAATTTGGTGTTGAAGCTTGAGAAGATTCTTCGATATATCCAAGACCGTCTTTATAAGAGGAGAACGTTGTACCTTGATAATCTCATCTAAGGTTTCAGATCCTTTAGCAAATCTAAGATTCAAAGTCTTTACTTTCTTAAGTTCTTTTCTTAGACTTACTACTTCACACTCTAATTTCTCATTGTGTTTCTCCTTTTCTTCAAGTTGATTTTTCAGAGTCTCTATGGTTATTTTACTTTCTTCTAAGCATATTTTGAGTTGATTGTTTTCATCAAGAAAATCATTGTACTCTAGAGCATCCACAAAAGTATCCTTTTCTTCTCTAGATTCTTTTTCAAATGCCATGATAAGTCTAAGATCTTGTTCACATTCTTCCTCACTATCAGATAACCCATCACCATCTTGATGAGTATAGTAGCTTTTTCTAGTGCTAATCCGATTCTTATTCCTTCTTGCTACTTCCTTCCCTTTTTTATGTGTTTCTTTATGAGGACACTTAGCAACATAATGACCAAATCTTCCACAATCAAAACATTTGAAAGAAAGCTTACCTCTGAACCGTCCTGTGCCAAGTTGAAGTTTCTTTACAAAATTTACCTCATCTTCCTCTGAGATATATCTTGATCCTTCTATTTTTTGTACTTCCTTCCCTTTTGTAGAAGCTCTAAAGACTACTTCTTTGACTTCAGATGGTCCTCCTCTTCTCATTTCATATGCAGTTAGTATGCCATGAAGTTGCACCACAGTAAGATTTTGAAGATCCTACTTTTCTTCAAGAGCAGAAACTTTTGACTCAAATTTTGCCATTAGTGATCTTAAAATTTTCTCAACCAAAGTAGATTTGGTTATTGTTTCTCCCAGATTTCTCATATGATTTACAATATCATCTAGACATAAAAAGAAATTGGCAACGCTCTCCTCATTATCCATTTTTAGATTCTCATATTGAATTCTAAGAGTTTGGAGTTTAACACTTTTTACCTTTGCATCACCTTCATAACTCAGAATGATTTTGTCCCATATTGCCTTAGCTGTATTCAGCTGCATGACTTTGACAAATTCTGATTCAGTTAGACTTCCTAATAGAGCATTGACCGCCTTTTCATTTGTTTCATAATTCTTTCTTTTCGTCGGATCTGTTGGTACTGCAGCTGGATATTGATATCCTTGTTCAAAAATTTCCCATACATATGCTCCCAGAGACTGAAGATAGGATCTCATCCTTGTTTTCCAGAAGATTAAATTGTTTCCGTTAAAGAGTGGAGGCCTGATAGATGCTGTTCCATCTTGATTGCTCATCTTGCTTGATCTTCCTTCTAGCGGCTGAGCTTTTTCTGAAGGACCTGCTCCGATACCAATTGTTGGGAAAAATACTGAGAGGGGGGGTGAATCAGTATTTAGGGCTGAAATTTTTTTCTTTTTCTTTCTCTTAAAACCATATGCTATTTTACAGAATCCAATTTTGTATGTTCAGAGATATTATTATGTCTTTACTTAGGTCATTGCATCACCATTCATCGTATGTTGAACAAGGTGTAGCATGGTCGTAACAATGGTAATTGCAACCATCAAACATAAGCAACACATATGAACACCCGCATTTAAGGTGGAAACCCAATTCGGGAGAAAAACCATCGTTGTTGTTATCTCGCCTCTTCAATATTCATTATAAAGAAAACTTCTTACACTTTTATGCCGGCGCGTACTATACCAAGACGTTGTGCACCCACCGTAGAACTTACAATTTTATGGCCGGGCGTGCGTACTTATACCGAAAGACGTTGTGCACCCACCTGCAGAAAGGCTACAACCTTCTCTCGTTCTCTAGCCACTACTGGAAAGGAGCTCCAACCCCCTGATTTTAACACCAGCTTCTACTGACAGGATACATTCACTTTCATACAGAAGGCTTCAACCCTCACATCCATCAGATTTCTTCAATTTCTTCATCAGACTTCTGTCAGGTCTTCCTCAGTTCTTTTGCCGATCATCGTAGAGTTTCATCATTTCTAGATCATATCCATAGGTGCATCATAGATTGAGATATATCAATTAAGAACAGAGTTTGTCCATGCAGATATTTCTTAGAGAAATTTATTCATTCACCACCCTTACGCATGCACACCTTGTACAATAATCGTCTTCTCCTTATATAGTTTTTGCCTTTAGTAAAACCATGAGTCAAAACCATCCAACCACTGATGGTATTTCTTCTTTTATTGAAATTTTATTTATCAAATTTGTGGAATTTGATAAATAAACATTATCCACAACCTTTGGCAATTTAAAATATATAATAGAACTTTAATCAACGAGCAATATAAATTAAACTGGGTCCCAGCGCTAACAATCGACCCGATCGAAGGGCTCACGTTCCATCGCGCCACAACATCCAATCCGACGGATATCACTTGGGCAACTTGCACGGGCAATAACGCGCGATGGCGTGCCATACTTGTGTTATCCTTCACGCACCTTCCGAACACAGCCATCGTCCGATGGAATCTTCCCAGATCAACGGTATATATCAATATCGTTGGGCATCCTGGGTCGAACAATAACGTGCGATGGCACACAATGACAAGCGGTTTTCCGTGGGTCCAGCTCGCCACGTGTTGAATGATCTATGGAAATCGTCAACTCCGCCAACACTTCCACCCTTCTACATAGTATACGATGAAACCATAAAGTCCGGCTCTGTGCTCATGACATCATTGACTACCGTTTATATGATCCGGGCTTCATTGCACTTAGGTTCCGCCCGTTATACATAAAATGTTCTTTTATACTCCGACGCAGAGTTCCTCCATACGTAATCCTGGCACTTGATCTAGATGCTCTGATTTTGAAAGCGTCGATCGATGCTTCGAATTATATATCATTTCTCCTCACGGTACTCAAGATACCCCTCAGATATTAGACCAAATAGTTCCACGACTGCAAATATCAAACTAAGCCAATTCTTCATTACAAGAAGGTCTCAACCTGGAATTCGAATCCCACCACCATGATTCCTCAACAGGGTTTCACTTTTAACTTCATACGCAGAGACTTATACTATACATAATTACAGAGAACAATTTACAAGGTGACCCTTCAAACGTCTTTGAATTGAGATTATCATGCTTTACCTGCAAATATTATTTATTCCCTTGTTGAGTGGCAGCATGTTGTATACCAGCAGTAGTTGCTTTTAGATGATTTGGTGCTGAAGCCTGAGAAGATTCTCCAATACATCCAAGACCTGTCTTTATAAGGGGAGAACGTTGTACCTTGATAATCTCATCTAAGGTTTTAGATCCTTTAGCAAATCTAAGATTCAGAGTCTTTACTTTCTCAAGTTCTTTTCTTAGGCTTACTACTTCACACTCTAATTTCTCATTGTGTTTCTCCTTTTCTTCAAGCTGATTTTTCAGAGTCTCTATGGTTATTTTACTCTCTTATAAGCATATTTTGAGTTGATTGTTTTCATTAAGAAAATCATTGTCCTCTAGAGCATCCACAAAAGTATCCTTTTCTTCTTTAGAATCTTTTTCAAATTCCATGAGAAGTCTATGATCTTGTCCACATTCTTCTTCACTATCAGATAACCCATCACTATCTTCATGAGTATAGTAACTTTTTCTAGTGCTAAACCGATTCTTATTCCTTCTTTCTACTTCCTTCCATTTTTTATGTGTTTCTTTATGAGGACACTTAGCAGCATAATGACCAACTCTTCCACAATCAAAACATTTGAAAGGAAGCTTACCTCTGAACCGTCCTGTGCCAAGTTGAAGTTTCTTTACAAAATTTACCTCATCTTCTTCTGAGATATATCCTAATCCTTCTGTTTTTTGTACTTCCTTCCCTTTTGTAGAAGCTCTAAAGACTTCTTCTTTGACTTCAGATGATCCTCCTCTTCTCATTTCATATGCAGTTATTATGCCATGAAGTTGCACCACAGTAAGATTTTGAAGATCTTGCTTTCTTCAAGAGCATAAACTTTTGACTCAAATTTTGCCGTTAGTGATCTTAAAATTTTCTCAACCAAAGTAGATTCGGTTATTATTTCTCCCAGATTTCTCATACGATTAACAATATCATCAAGACGTAAAAACAAATTGGAAATGCTCTCCTCATTGTCCATTTTTAGATTCTCATATTGAATTCTAAGAGTTTGGAGTTTAGCACTTTTTACCTTTGCATCACCTTCATAACTCAGAATGATTTTGTCCCAGATTGCCTTAGTTGTATTCAGCTGCATGACTTTGACAAATTCTGATTCAGTTAGACTTCCTAATAGAGCATTGACTGCCTTTGCATTTGTTTCATAATTCTTTCTTTCCGTCGGATCTATTGGTACTAAAGCTGGATATTGATATCCTTGTTCAACAATTGCCCATACATCTTCTCCCAGAGACTGAAGATAGGATCTCATCCTTGTTTTCCAGAAGATTAAATTGTTTCCGTTAAAGAGCGGAGGCCTAATAGATGTTGTTCCATCTTGATTTCTCATCTTGCTTGATCTTCCTTCTAGTGGCTAAGCCTTTTCAGAAGGACCTGCTCTGATTCCAATTGTTGGGAAAACATACTGAGAGGGGGGGTGAATCAGTATTTAGGGCTGAAAACTTTTTACTTTTCTTTCTCTTAAAAACCATATGCTACTTTACTGAATCCAATTTGTATGTTCAGAGATATTATTATGTCTTTATTTAGGTCATTGCATCATTCATTCATCAGATGTTGAATAAGCAGTAAGTATGAACAGAAATAACAGAACAAACCATCAAACATAAGCCACACATATGAACACCAGTATTTAAGGTGGAAACCCAATTCGAGAGAAAAACCACCATTGTTGTTATCTCAGTCTTCAATATTTATTATAAAGAAAACTTCTTACAATTTTATGCTAGCGCAGACTTATACCAGCACGCAGGCACCCACCTGTAGAAAGGCTACAACCTTCTCTCGTTCTCCAGCCACTACTGGAAGGGAGCTCCAACACCCTGATTTTAACACCAGCTTCTACTGATAGGATACTTTCACTTTCATATAGAAGGCTTCAACCCTCATCCATCAGATTTCTTCAATTTCTTCATTAGACTTCTGTCAGGTCTTCATCATTTCTTTTGCCGATCATCGTAGAGTTTCATCATTTCTAGATCATATCCATAGGTGCATCATAGATTCAGATATATCAATTAAGAACAGAGTTCGTCCATGCAGATATTTCTTAGAGAAATTTATTCATTCACCACCCCTACGCATGCACACCTTGTACAATAATCGTCTTCTCCTTGTGTAGTTTTTGCCTTTAGTAAAACCATGAGTCAAAACCATCCAACTGCTGATGGTATTCCTTCTTTTATTGAAATTTTATTTATCAAATTCGTGGAATTTGATAAATAAACATTATCCACAACCTTTGGCAATTTAAAATATATAATAGAACTTTAATCAATGAGCAATATAAATTAAACTAGGGCCCAGCGCTAACAATCGACCCGATCGAAGGGCTCACGTTCCATCGCGCAGCAACATCCAATCCGACGGATATCGCTTGGGCAACTTGCACGGGAAATAACGCGCGATGGCGCGCCGTACTTGTGTTATCCTTCACGCACCTTCCGAACACAGCCACCGTCCAATGGCATCTTCCCAGATCAACGGTATGAATCAATATCGCTGGGCATCCTTGGTCGAACGATAACGCGCGATGGTGCACAGTGACAAGCGGTTTTCCGTGGGTCCACCTCGCCACGTGTCGAATGATCTATGGAATCGCTCCCAACTCCTCAAATACTACTCACTCCGCATAGGTGGTGCGATGAAAACCATAAACCGTCGTGCCTCATGACATCATTGATCATTGTTTATATGATCCAGGCTTCATTGCACTTAGGTTCCACCCGTTATACATAAAAGGTTCTTTTATACTCTGACGCAGAGTTCCTCCATACGTAATCTTGGCGCTTGAACTAGATGCTCTGATTTTGAAAGCGTCGATTCCTTTCGAATTGATGCTTCGGCTTATATATCAGTTCTCCTTACGGTACTCAAGATACCCCTCAGATATTCAACCAAATAGTTCCACGACTGCAAATATCAAACTAAGCCAGTTCTTCATTACAAGAAGGTCTCAACCTGGAATTTGAATCCCACCACCATGATTCCTAAACAGGGTTTCACTTTTAACTTCATACATAGAGACTCATACTATACATAATTACAGAGAACAGCCGCAAGGTATTCCCACACAGATTTTAACCTTCAGGTGCTACTCCTTTGTCATCTCCTTTGCCTCTATTTTCTCTGATGTCTCTGCTGCCTTTCTAGATCTCCAATCAACTAACCCTTCTAAAACTGCCTCAGCTTCATATTTCATTTTCTCTTTTCTTTGTTGATGTTTTAAGTGCTCCTCCTTTGGCATTGATGGAGATACATCATTCTTACATCTTTAACACATAGGTTGCTTATCATAGGAAACTTATCAGGTAGGTTTCCATCAAGTAGGTTGCCATCAAGGACAACACATTGCATCATATTGCCAACATAAACCAAAGAACCTGTAGTTCCAGTGCTGCTATCCATCTTCTTGAAAACAAAAAACTTTGAAACTTTCCAGTATTTTTCTTCAAACTCTAATGGCCTTCACCTTGGGCTCAAGCTTGATGATTCAAATTTTCATTATTAGCAGAAAAACATATAAAATGGAATATATACAATGGAATGAATGATTAGCAGATTTTAAGAAGGGTAGTGCTTCAAAAACCTGCCATTGACAGGCCCTCCAGCACATGGTTTTCCATCCATCTCCTGCAAAATGTAAGTGTTGTTCCCATGAAATGCAGCTACTCTAAATAGACATTTCCAAATGTTCTCAAACTTACCATGTTTTCCCTTCTCTTCAATCTTGGCCTCCCATTTCAAAACCACATCTTGGATTTGAAAATTTTCTTTCTTGAACTTCTTGTAAAATGTCTTCTCGATTCTATTTTGATATTTTTTATTATTGTTATAGACTTCCTCTGTTTTCTCTTGCAAAGCTATCAACTTATTGATCCTTCTCTGAACTGCATTTGGCTCTTCCTCCAATCCTTGCAACAACTTCATGACAGGCACTCCTAAAGATGTAGTAAAAATGGCTTCAACTCCATATACCAGCTCATAAGGTGAAGTTCCAATTGATCTCTTTGTGCACACTCTATCATCCCATAGAGCATACTTCAGCTTCAAATTCCATGACTTCTTATTCTCCTGCAACACCTTCTTAATAATCCTCACAATTCTCTTGTTAGAAGGTTCAACAAGACCATTACCTTGAGGATAATATGCATTAGAATGCCCAAGAGTAATGTGATATTGATGACAAAAACTAATCAGATTCTTAGATTTAAATTCTTGTGCATTATAAGTGATGATCTTCATGGGGCAGCCAAACCTAGACAATATATTATTTTCAAAAAATGAAATGATAACTAAATCATTTGCTTGCCTAGTTTGGATTGCTTCAATCCACTTGGTGAAATAGTCAAATGATGTCAGAATCCAGTGATGCTGACCTGAAGATGATGGATGAATCTCACCAATAAAATCTAGCCCCCACTGCTGAAATGGCGCCTCAACATAAATAGGCATCAAGGGTAAAGGTACAAGCTTCTTCTTGCCATCAAAAATCTAGCATTCATGGCAGGCAGCAATATTTTTGTAGACATCTTTAAACATTGTAGGCCAATAATATCCTGCTCTGAAAATCTTGTTTGTTTTAACCTTCCAATAATGATGACCTCCACAATCTCCTTTGTGGAACTCCTCAATCACTTTTTCAGCCTCTTCTTCCAGCAAACAATTCAACAAAATACCATTGGTATCCTTCCAATACATATTTTTGTCAAAGGTGAAATACCTCAAAGACTTTAACTTTACAAACCTCACCTTGGACTTTGTAGCTCAGCAGGTGCTCTATGATTTTCTAAGACAAAAACAATGTCCTTGTACCAATCTGAAATGATGTACTTTTCTTTAATGGGGATCAACTCTTCCTCTTCATCTAAAATTTCTGAAATTTTTGCAATTAAATTCATGTCAAGACAGTCAAATTTTGACTGTGCCATCAGCTTTTCTAGGCCTTGACCTTTGACCAATTTTGTGGGCTTGATATCTATGTCATATTCCAGCAAGTTAGCAATCCATTTCCCCCTCTTACCATCAGGATCAGCCTGATTTAGAATGTCTTTCACAACAGCATTAGGAACAAAAGCTATAATATGAGAATGCAGAATTTAAATTCTGAAATCTTGATGTCCTTGACCAAGGCATAAGCTTGTTTCTCTAAGGTGTTGTACTTCAAATCTGAGTTATTTAATGTCCTACTAAAAAATTAAATGGGCTGCTCAATTACTTCTTGTCCTTTCTGCAACAAAACTCCAGCAATTTTATTTTCTGATGCAAATGTAAAAACCAGAAATTATTTTGAGAAATCCGGGCTGATCAACACTAGTGCTTGGGTGAGTGCCTTTTTTATATTTTCAAATGAGTGTTTTTCTTCTGCTTTCCACTTGATGTCAGCTCCTTTCTTCAACATATTTTCTATATCCTTTACAATATCAGAAAAATTAGGAATAAACCTCCTCACAAAATTTACCTTTCCAAGGAAATATTGAATCTCTTTTCTGCTTCTAGGCAGATCCACTTTCTGAATTGCATTGGCCCTGTTTGGATCAATATTAATCCCATATTTAGAAATAATATGTCCAAGTAATTTACCTGAAGTTAGAGAAAAAATTATTTTAGTGGGATTGAGAGAAATGCTAAACCTTCTACACTTAAGCAGAATATTTTGTAGGTGCTTCAAGTGATCTTCTTCCCTCCTTGAGAAGACTATTATGTCATCTAGATAGACAACCACCATATTTTCCTTCTCCTCAGCAAAAGAAATTTCCATTTCTCTCTGAAAAGTAGTTCCTGCATTCATCAGACCAAAAGGCATCTTGGCATACATGAATGTGCCCCATGGTGTAGTAAAGTTTGTTTTTTCCTGATCTTCTGGATGCACAAGTATCTGATTGTACCCTAAAAAACCATCAAGCATAGACATCCTTTGTGAACCAACAATATTCTGAAAAATTCGGCCCATCTTTGGGAGAGGGTAATTGTCCTTCAGAGAGGCTTTATTCAATTTTTTGAAGTCAATACATATTCTGATTTCTCCACTCTTTTTTCTAACTAGAACCAAGTTTGCAAGCCACTTTGAGAATCTGATTGGAACAATAATTTTGGCATCAAAGAGTTTCTTGATTTCCTTCTCAATCAGAGGCATGAGAAGTGGATTAATCCTCCTCAACTTCTGCTTGAAAGGCTTTTCATTTTCTTTAATGGGAATGGTATGATGAATGATAGTAGGATCATACTTCTTTAAATCAACATAACTCCAAGCAAAAACATCTATGAACCTTTTCATCATCTTAATATATTTTTTGTCTCATATCAACTGAAAGAAACTTTGAAAGCTTAATCATTTTTGGCATAGCTATTGTACCAAGGTTACAACTCTCTACCTCTTCATCATCAACTTGTATCCTACGAGATTTGAACACATCATTCTCATCAAAAATCTTCTCAAGGGGTATGAGGCCTTTGGGTATAGAGTTATTCTTCAACTGTAACACTTCATAATTTCCCTTTGATTCAGCAAGCATGTTTCACTGAACTACTTGTGTACTTTCAAACTCTTCTTTCAGCTCTATAATGTTTTTTAACTGTTGGTCATCCTCAAAAACTTGCCAATGGATAATGTTATCAGGGATAGTAGGTCTATGATGAAATTCTACCTCATATTTTTCAGTGGAATGAATAGGAATGATAAATAGACTTGCAGAGACAGCTAGGGAGTCAGCTACTGAGTTTTAGTCCCTAGTCTTCACTATAAATGAATGTTCTTGAAAATTTTCCAACATGTCCATGACTAAATTTTTGTATGCACTCATTCTCACATCCTTTTTTGATACATACCCTCAACTTGCTTAATAACTAATTTAGAATCTCCACAAAGAGAAGTATTTTGGGCACCCATCTTTTTCAAAATTTCTAAGCCCAAAATTAAAGATCCATACTCATCCATGTTATTTGTGCAATCAAAATTCAGTTTGTAATAAAAGAACTTACTTTCATCATCTGGACTTGTGATCCAAATTCCTGCTCCTGCCCCCTCTCTTCATGTTGATCCATAAAAGTGCAACAACCACCAACCTTCCGCCTTCTCCTCACTGATTTTTTGACTTTATGTTTGCTGATTTTCTGTCTGCTGATTTACAGTTTGCTGATTTTTTGCCTTATTTTCATCCTTCGCTTCTTCAGTCAACTCATTGAAAATAATAGCAGATCCAAGTTCAGTATCAAGAGCATAAATTGGAAAGTTCTGAGGTTTATATTTACTACTCACCATGTAAGCCATACTTGTTTCTCTATAAAGTCTCCTTTTCTCACCAAAAACAGGAATGGTGGCATAATTTAGGTCCATCTGCATTGTACCTTTGAATTTTGATGCCCATGACCTTGATAATAGCATGTCAAAATTTGGTGGAATATCTGCTACCACAATTTCCATGACCACTATCTTGGCAGGGACTTGTGTAAGACCAACAACAACATATTTTATTAAACCAATGCACTGAAATCTTTTTGAATCAAAGGAAAAAAAATCCTTATATGGTCTAGTAATTTCCAACCCCATCCTCTCCATGACTACTTTGAGCATAAGATTGTGATAAGCTCCTGAATCCAACATGGAATTATGCAATGCCATGTCATGAATGCTAAGGCCAACATAAAAATGAGGCACCTCCTCATTCTTCTCATCCTCTAATCTTGGACTCAAGTATATGGCTGGATGATATTCTTGAATATTTAGGATATCAGCAGCTCCTGGTTGTGAATTCAGCATTTTCACAATCCTACTTCTGTATGCATTAAACTTAATAATTTCTCCAAAAGGTACTGGGATTTTTATCTTAGAGATCTCATTCTCCAAACTAAAAACAGAAGTGGATTTTTTAGTCTCTTTTACAAGAGGAGGAGGTGGTTTTTCTTTCCTAACCTCAACAACCTTGGGGGAATATTTCTTGGGCTTTGTTTTGTTTGCAGTAATTGGCACATTTATGTTTCTGAGGTTGTATTGTTTTTGCATCTCAAAAATTGCATGTTGATACCCTTTAAAATAATCAGATGGTTCCCCACCCTTGTTTAGTTCATGATCTGACTCATCATGTTCCTCCTTAGTTGAAAACATCCCTGACATGTTCTCATCTAAGGAATGAAATTATTCTTCTTTTATTTCAGGCCGATCTTCTTCATCAACTAAGTTTTGTTGAAAGGAGGCCTTACTTGACGGTCAGGTGGTTGATTTCTATTTTCCCTTGGCCTTTGCTATTATTGAGGTCTTCTGAATTGAGGATTTCTAAATTCAGGCTCATGTTGTTCAGGAGGAGCAGAGGCATTACCAAGGGCAAGAAAATCCATTATTTTTTCCATTGTCTTCATCATGGAACCAAATTTTTCATCAGAGGTGGAAGGCTTATCTTCTTCTTTCAACTTAGTCTTACCCATCTTGGACTTTTTTGCTACTATCATATTTACCTCCACCTTCACTGCATCATTTTGCATTTGAGCAAGTGAAGGGGATTCTCTCTCTCTCGGCAGTATATAAAATACATAATCAAAAGCTTCATCATATCTCAACTGAGTTGCTCCTAGAGGAGGCTTGAGATGGGCAGGGATTGAGTCATACACTTTATTAAATCTCTTTGAAAATTTTTGGACAATTTCATCAACAGCTCTCTTCAAACTACTATACTCAGTGAGGGCTTGTATAGGGTTGGTTCTATTTCCCCACTTCCTCAAGAATCTATCTTCAAATTCATTCCAATTATGTAGGCTTTCAGGAGTATTGGATTTGAACCACTTCCTAACTTCACCAATGAAGCTGTGAGCAAAAAATCTCATCTTGACATCCTCATTGAACTGGTCTACATGCTCTTCAGCTGTAATTTCTTCATCACTTCCCCAAGTTTTGATTCTAGCAGAATGTTTGCTAGGAAGGGCATTTAGAACAATTGGAAGGGTAAGAGGAGCATACCTAGCAGATGCAATAGGTGGAGGAGGTACATTTCCTGCCATGATGAATGGGACTGTGGTAGTTTTAGGGACAGCAGTAGTAGAGGAAGAGGAACTGTTAGGAGGAGGTTTGTTTGTTCTCTGTTGTCCACTAACAATTGAACTCCAATCAGGAAGAGGAACACCAGTTTTACTTCTTAGAAAAATTTCAAATGGGTCTAGTTCCTTCAACCTATCCAATGACTCTTTCTCTAACAGTAACTCTGAAGTGACTGCTTCCCAAAACTCTTCTTTATCTTTTTTTGTCACGAAGGCTTAGGTATCAATACCTCTCCTATGTAGGTCTAAGACAATTTCATTTAATTCTTTTTCACTTTCAGACCTTAACAAGAATTCCTAAATTTTATCATCAAATCTTTTATCTTCAAGACTTCTTAAAACTTCATAGGACAAGGATTTTTCATGTAATGGAGTACCTGATATTGCATAAATGCCTTGACTGCCTCTGGAGATGGTGTTTGGATTGTCCAAAATTGTAGGTGGATCTGGGTCAGGATTACTCCTCGTGTATCTCCTTCTTGAAGCCACCTTTGATCATATGAATTTTTAATGGAGTCACCAAGGTAGATGCAACCTCGAGCAGCTTCCTGAGCTCCTGCTACCTTCAGAAGTTCAACTTCAAAATTTTGGGAAAATATAGTCTTCAGGCTCCTGGCAGACGCACCAAAATGTTAGCACAAAATTTCACCTGATTGGATGCTAACCAAAAAAAATTATGTAACTGTTTCAAACCAACTTATGATTGAAGGTTAGCCTCTTCAGTCTGAGAGGGCTCTCTCAAAAAGATTTAATGATATTTGATAATGATAAACTAGATGGCTAACTCTACTTGAAAAATGACTTGTTTGTGATAAGTGTAGGTTGAAAAGAACATCATTCTGCAAACATTGGGCCTATGGAGTCAAAAAAGAAATAATTCAGTAGCAAGTTCACTTGACATGGAAGCTGAGGCAGGTAAGATTTTTTAGCAAAGGTAAGCACTCATGAAACAGGAAATAACACAGTCAATTCACCTATAAATTAATTCATAGCATTACATGAATGAATTATAAGTATTAAATATGAAGACCACTGCTAATGGTACACATAGAAAATATAGATCAGATAAACACTAAAAACTCAATCAGAATCTCAGGTTGGCCAAGAAACAAGTATGTTGTATTATTGAAAATAGTCAATTACATAAAGCTGCAGTTTTTCCAAAAAGTCTCCAACCCATACAAATTAAAATATCTGCCCTTTAATAGACTTGTTACATGATGAGATGATCTACCTCATGGCTAGATTCATTGAAATTTTGCTAATGACACCTTGCATAACAATAAAACATCTACTTTAATAAGAAAATGACAACTATTCTACTTGACAGTCCTTTTCCTAATAGGACTCAAACTATTCATTATTACATTAACAACCTTATCTCCTAAAAATAGTTACATCTTTGACAACTATTCCTTCACATGTTCGAATAGGCTGTAATGGAACTCATCACTACATGACATCTTAATTGACCTCCTCTAAAACTGGAAAAAAAACCCTGCTTTTTAGGAAACCTGGTCCTCATCTTCAACGAATGGTTTGGCTGATGAGTTGGCTTCATGTCATGGCCTTTAAGTCTTGGATGACTACTAGCAAGATCCCTTGAACCTTTGAAAGTGTCCACCTATCCATAACTACACAAAAACCTGCTTATAAAGCTTCAAAACAGTACGATACGAAAGTATGATAGTTTCGTAGCGTTACAAAAAATGCCTTCTGCCATCAACATTTTTTATTCTTTCCTTCTGTATGATGTTCATTATGCCTTAATTCATATTCCATACCATTTTCACCTCTTGGAAGCTCCCAAAAATGGTTCAAAATTCAAAAAATAAAGCTACAATATTTTTGTAGCGTTTTCCTCGTCTTCAAGCCTAGGAACACTAAGAAACTACTGAAAGTAGTGGAAATTCCAGATTTCTCTGTAGCTTCAAAAATATGCTTTCCAGGTGTAAAAAATTAGTTTCTAACATGCCATTAACCTTTAAAATCATAAACCAGCTCACACTATGATTCTTGAGGTGTTTCTTCCTCATTGATGATGAGTTGAGCAATTGGCTCCTCAACTACTGTCATTTTAAGGCCCTTTTTCTCCAACTCCTCATGGATTAGTTCAAGATGTTTCTAGAGGTCTTTAACCTGATCCTTCAAATTTTTGTTTGTAGATTTCAACTACAAGTTCATTTTCCTGACATGTTTCACCTCGTTCCTTAATGGCATGGTCCATTTGATAAACTGTTGTGTATTATCTAAGGTCTTGGAAACACTGTCAACCTGCTCTTCCAAAATCTCTTTCATATTTTCAAACTGAACCTTCTAGACATTGTGTTTCCTTGATTCTTTCTTCATAACAACAATTTCATGATTGGCCTCTTCAACTATTCTTCAAGGAGTTCAAACTCTATTTTTTCCATTACTTTCTCCTTTCCTTTCTTTGACTTGCTAACTGAATCTTTCTCTGCAGGTGATGAAATATCGATGATGTCTTATGGTGGCTTGACAACATCAGTAGCCGGATTAATTTCTTTGCTACTCTCAAAAAGTTTTTTAGCATGCCTTGTCATGGGATTTCTTTCTTGGAACATAAAGCCTGCATCTTCTCCTTCAAATTCTAGTTTCTTTGCAGATTTGGCTTTCTTTATTTTCTGTCCAACTTCCTCTTTATCCTCAGCATAGACTATAGGAGTCTCTTCTATGTCAATGGCATGTAGCATGTCTTCTAAATTTTCTTTAGCTACTATTATGTCTTCTACAGCCACTATTTTATCTTCTAAAGCCATTGTTTGACTCCTTGTCATCCTTTTTCTTCCTTGTTTAATTACAGCTTGTTTTTGTTTTGCAAGTTTGAACACATTTGATTTTTGTTTTGCAGGTGGGCATTGGGTGTATCAAAACTCTGCAATTGCTCTGTTTGCATCATGACTGGTTCACTTGGTTTTGCTACCACTGGTTCACTTTGTTCTGCCACTAATGGTGATGAGATACTCCTAGGTTTAGGAGTTCTTGTAGGACTAGTCTCTGCCTAGTCATTGGAGCTCATCTAAAACCAGTATTTTAATTAAACCATGATGAAACAATGAAGTCTCACTTCCTTCAGATTTTTCTTGGATTTTATCTGCCATTTTTTATAAACTTCTATGTAAATAGAAAGGCATATCAAGAGATATCTTACCAGTAAAGTGTAGGAGAAGCTTAAAATGATAAGAGTAGACTTTATGGTATCTCCCTTCACAAGTAAAATATTTATGGATGATGAGCAGCAACTTTGAGTAGTTATCCTTCATGCAGCGCCTTGGAATAGCATTAGTAAGGCCCATTTCACTGTTTTCTGGCTTGATAAACTCCTTGCACTGCTCCATGTTGAATTTGAACCCTTTGAACCATTTCTCTTGTCCCCTTGGAATACTTGTTGCTGCTGCAATGACCTCTAGTGTAATGGTGAAATTAAGCATCCCCACTTTGGTAGCTGTTCCACTGAATTTTAAATCAAATTATTTGGAAACCTGTACATGGCAGCCTTGTAATATTTCACAAAACTATAAACATCCTATCCTTATGAAGACTTCTACAGTTGTTGGGTCCTCATTGATCATATTCATATTGCTGGTTCATATCTTAGACATTGACCACCCTTATTTGTCTTTATTTTTGGTTCCATAGCTTCTTTAGTGTCTTCTCTGCCTCACCTGATCAATGATCTTTGTAAACCTTTGAAAACACCAGCCAGAGCTTTGGCTTAATGCAATAGCTCTCCAGAGCTCAATATCACGCGAAGAAGGAATGAAGAATGAGAAATGACTGAATTAGGAAAGATTTTTAAGTTTGATATTCACTCATAACAAAATGATGAATCATACATGCCTAAAATGGTGGTGATGACTTCAGACCTGTCCATGTACCTTGAGCTTAACCCTCAATGACTCGAATGGTATCTAACTTACCCTTTCCCAATGATTTTCTGATACCTAACAGCTACTTTGACATGACAGACAGGAAGCCACACTTTTGTAGCGTGTTTATTGTAAATCTGGGTGTTTTCGCTATGAATTTATCAGCGGCTTCGTATCGAAAAGTGGAATTTCTCAGTGTATTTCGCTACGAAACTGTGGTTTCTTGGCTAAAATGACCATTTCGGTACTAAAATCTTGGTAATTAAAAACTATAAGAAAATTATGAGTGATGTGACATGAGGGGATTTGAAAGTGAGTGGGTTTAGACCTTAGGGTAAGCTTAAATAAGAAAATTTTAAAATTTTCCTTGACCAAGTAAATAAAAAATGAACCCTACAACCCTACCTTTGACACATGCACCTATATGAATCTGTCAAATGATGCTTCATTTTTTTGATTGATAACACATATGATCCTAGTTAAATAGATAAATTGCTAAATTTAATATAATGTAGAAATTACTTCCAAATCATAGCATCAATCACACAATAACTGAAAATTTAAGCAGTGGAAGAATAAAAAACACTAGAAAATTTGGCGGAATTTCCGACGGCCAATTCGTCACTATTCCGACACATAGTCGTCGCAAGAGCGACAGTTTGAGGACGGGCAAAACGTAGTTTTCCATACCGTCGCAATTCTGACGCAACTAAAAAGTGTCACACTATCGACATTTTTTCCGTCGCTTCCAAACACGCATCACTCTTCCGACGTTTCCCAAACCGTCGCGCTTCCGACGTTTGTAAACTGTCGCACTTCCGACGAAATGTGGTCCAACGTTTTGAACGTCGCTCTTCCAACATTTGTAAACTATCGCAATTTCGACGAAATGTGGTCCGACGTTTTGAACGTCGCTCTTCCGACGTTTGTAAACTGTCGCAATTCTGACGCAATGTGGTCCGACGTTTTGGACGTCGCTCTTCCGACGTTTGTAAACTGTCGCAATTCCGATGAAATGTGGTCCGACGTTTTCAACGTCGCTCTTCCGATGTTTGTAAACTATCGCAATTCCGATGAAATGTGCTCTGATATTTTGAACTACGCTTGTCCGACGTTTTTATACTGTCGCTCTTCCGACATTTTTAAGCTGTCGCAATTCCGACACTTACAAGGCGTCGGTATACCGACGGCGGGTTCAATTTTTAAAAAAAAAAATGAAACTTTAAAAGAGGAAAAACATTATTTTGAATATATTATATGAAGTAAAACAGTCCATGAAGTCATTACATTTTCACATCTGAAGATTGGAACCCAAATATCCATCCAGAAAAGTGGAAGTCCCACCCCAGAAAATAATAGAAAAATACCCCATGTCACATAGAGGGACATGATATAAAACCCAGTAACGGTCCACATGGAGATTATCAACAATCTAAGAAAGCATCCAAATATGCCCGAGGCATCTATAAGAAAGTGAAATAGCAGTATGTAGAATAGTAAAGCAACAGATAGAGTACCGACGTCCATTGTTCCAAATACAAATTAAAGTACCCAAAATCATTGAATAGAGAAAAATGCTAATCATGTGAGGAGTGTGATATGTCCAAAATATAAAAAGACCATCAGACCATATCAATAAACCAACATCGCTAGTTTTGAAGGCAGAGTGATAAACATTAATCATTTTTTTTCACAAGAGAAAAAACGTTGTTTTGAATATATTATATGAAGTAAAACAGTCCATGAAGTCATTACATTTTCACATCCGAAGATTGGAACCCAAATATCCATCCAGAAAAGTGGAAGTCCCACCCCAGACAATGATAGAAAAATACCCCATGTCACATACAGGGACATGATATAAAACCCAGTAACGGTCCACATGGAGATTATCTACAAATCCGAGAAAGCATCCAAATATGCCCGAGGCATCTATAAGAAAGTGAAATAGCAGTATGTAGAATAGTAAAGCAACAGATAGAGTACCAACGTCCATTGTTCCAAATACAAATTAAAGTACCCAAAATCCTTGAACAGAGAAAAACGTTAATCATGTGAGGAGTGTGATATGTCCAAAATATAAAAATACCATCAGACCATATCAATAAACCACCAACATAGACCAACATCGCTAGTTTTGAAGGCAGAGTGATAAACATTAATCATTTTTTTTTCACAAGAGAAAAAACGTTGTTTTGAATATATTATATGAAGTAAAACAGTCCATGAAGTCATTACATTTTCTGTTGAGTAACCAGCTCCATAAATAGAAGAAAAAATATATCAACACCTTAGAAATAAGCCACTTCGAGGGGGCAACCTCCAATACATTACATAAATGAACAATTCTTGGATGATACAATTTACAAAACCTCCTTTCTATATATAGGAGTCCATGGGGCCATAATGTAATCCTAGTGGGCCACAATGTAATCCTAGCCGACCTAACAATAATAATTTAAGGTCACAATAATAACAAAATGGGGGTTACAAGGGTACAATAATAAAAATAAGGGGGTTACACTAACAACAATAAGGGACTATACTAGTAATATAGGGACCTAACATGCCCCTCTCCTTCAAAAAAAAGTGTTGTCCTCAACGCTTGAGTAGCTCTGGGTGCTTTTGTATAAAATTCTCATCCTCCCATGTAGAATCTTCAGTGGGCAAGTTCTTCCACTTGATGAGATACTCTGAAATTGATCGATTCCGTAGTTGTCGAGTTCTTGTTTCCGTGACCGCTTCAGGTTCCAATATGATTTTTCCTTCCTCATCAAGTTCTGGAAATATTGTTTGAACTCGAAGATTTTCACCTATAACCTTCTTTAAGCATGAAACATGGAAAACTGGATGCACTCGTGAAGAAGCAGGAAGCTCCAATTTGTATGCCATAGTACCAATCTTTTGCAACACCTTGTAAGGACCATAGTACTTTGGCGATAATTTATTATCCTTCTTTTCTTGCTTGAGGGACATTTGTTTGTATGGTTGTAGCCGTAAAAATACCCAATCTCCCACATCAAAACTTCTCTCGCTACGATGTTGATCTGCCTGTTGTTTCATTCGATTTTGTGCCAAATTCAGGTTATCCTTTAAGAGTTGGAGAACTTCTTGCCGATGCTCGATGTGATCTTCCACTGCTTGAACCTTCGAATTTTCCCTTAAAGATGATGTGATGGATGGTGGATGATATCCATAAAGTGCCATAAATGGGGTCATTTTTGCTGCAGTATGGAAGGAAGTGTTATACCACCATTCAGCGAGAGGTAACCACTTGACCCATTGTGTTTGTTTATCAAATACAAAACGACGAAGATATCCTTCCAAACATTTATTTACTATCTCTGTTTGACCATCAGATTGAGGGTGATAAGATGAGCTATGAGCTAATTGAGTACCCAAACAAGAAAATAACTCCGTCCAAAAATTTCCCGTAAAAATGGGATCTCTGTCGCTCACAATAACCCTTGGGCTTCCATGTAGCTTTTGAATTCTGTCCACAAATGTAGTAGCAACCGTACTTGCTTTAAATGGATGAGATAATGCACAAAAGTGTGCATACTTGGTAAGTCTATCAACTACCACCATGATGACATTCTTTCCTTCAGACTTAGGTAAACCTGTGATAAAATCCATTGAAATCTCCTCCCAACGCTGACTTGGAATGGATAAAGGTTGTAGAAGTCCCGGGTCTTAATTGTCTCCACTTTATTCTGCTGGCAAACCAAACATTCCGCCACAAACTTTTGAATATCAGATTTAAGGCCATCCCAAAAAAATTCTTTCTTCACCCTGTGGTAAGTTTTTAAAAATCCTGAGTGTCCTCCTAAAGGAGAGGTGTGCAATTCCAGAAGAATCTTTTGTTTTAGTTGGGAATTCTTACAAAGATATAAGCGATCTTTGTACCATAAGGAATCATTTTTCCAACTAAATGTATCAGATGTACTAGGATCTTGCCGCAACTTTTGAATGAGTGTCCATACATCTTTGTCCTTCTTCCATTCATCTCTTGCTTCGGTTATCCAATCTGGTTGGATAATAGAAATGGCACAAAGCAATGCTTCCACCTCTTCATTCTTTCTCGAGAGTGCATCTGCAACAACATTAAGCTTTCCTTTTTTGTAGATTATTTCAAATTCATAACCCAACATCTTTGTGACCCATTTTTGCTGCTCTTCTGAAGATAGTATTTGTTCCAAAAAGTGTTTAAGACTATCATGATCAGTTTTTACCTTGAACTGTCTTCCCATTAGGTAAGTTCGCCATTTCTTTAGTGCATGAAGTATTGCTAACATTTCCTTCTCATAAATAGGTTTCTGTAAATACTTTCCTTTGATTGGACGACTTTCAAAAGCAATGGGTCTTCCTTCCTGCATTAAAACTGCACCAATTCCATTTCCTGAGGCATCACATTCCACAATCAAGGTTTTTGTGAAGTCTGGCGTAGCTAAGACCGGTGCTAGGCACATTGCCTCTTTAAGATGTTCAAAGGCCTTAGTTGCTTCAGGAGTCCATGAAAATGCATCTTTCTTCAATAATGTTGTTAGAGGTGCCGCTATTCTCCCATAATTCTTAACAAACTTGCGATAATAGCCTGTTAACCCGAGAAATCCTCGCAACTGCTTTATTGTCTTGGGGACTTTCCATTCCTTAATGGCTTTAATTTTGTTAGGGTCTACTTTAACACCTCGTGAGATATAATATGACCCAGATATTCCACCTCTTGTACTCCAAAGAAACATTTGGATGTTTTTGCATATAATTGTTTCTCCTGCAATAGTTTGAGCACCCTGTCAACATGTTGAACATGATCCTTCCAAGACATGCTGTAGATTAGTATATCATCAAAAAATACGAGCACAAAATTTCTAAGGAAGGGTTTGAAATGGAATTCATCAACCCTTGAAATGTAGAAGGTGCATTGGTAAGGCCAAAAGGCATGACCAAAAATTCATAATGACCCTCATGAGTTCGAAATGCTGTTTTTGGAATATCTTCAGTCTTCATTCTAATTTGATGATATCCCGAACGAAGATCCAACTTGGTAAAATAATTTGCTCCATGTAATTCATCCAATAATTCATCAATCACAGGAATGGGAAATTTATCTTTAATGGTGAGCTTATTGAGCTCCCTATAATCCGGACACATTTTCCATGATCCATCCTTCTTGTGTACCAATACTACAGGAGCAGAGAAAGAACTTTGACTAGGTTGAATTATACCCGCCTCTAACATTTCTGCAATCATACGTTCAATTTCGCTCTCTTGGAAGTAAGGATATCTATAAGGCCTGATGTTTGGAGGAACACTTCCTGGAATCAAATGAATAGCATGATCATGATCACGAATAGGTGGGAGTCTTTTGGGAGTTTCAAACACCTTGGAATGATTGTCCAAGACTTGTTGGAGATCTGCAGAAATAGATGATTTTGATGTTGGAACTTCTAGTGAGCATAATTGTGCAATTACGCCTCGTTGTTCTCTCTTTAGAAGCTTTGTCATGCCATTAGAGCTTATTATCCTTCCGGACTTCCCTTCAATACCCCGTAATTCGACTTCCTTTCCTTCTGAAAAAATTTTCAAGAAAAGTTCTTGAAAATTAAAAGCTACCGTCCCCAAAGATTGTAACCATTGTACTCCTAGTACAACATCAGCACCTCCCATAGGAATGGAAAGCATTGGACTAGTCAATACATATTCCCTAGTTAGCTTGATATTATGGCATTTTCCAGAGCAATTTATAGTTCCTCCATTTGCAACCATTACTTGACATTCTGGTGCTGGGTATAGGAAACAATTTAATTCCTTGGCTACCTTACAATGAATAAAATTATGGGTGCTACCTGAATCAATCAACACTATTACCTTTTTCTTCTCGATTTGTCCTTTTATCTTGAGAGTTTGAGGAGTGTTAATTCCTTCCAATGCATTACACGATATGGTCGGATTCATTTCTTCCTCTTCTAGGGCTGGTTCCTGGTGTATATCCTCTTCTTGTTCATTTTCTTCTTCCTCTTCACAATCTATGTAAAATAATTTCTTCTCAGCACACTTATGACCTTTAGTGTATTTTCTATCACAACTGTAGCAAAGCCCTTTTGCTCTTTTTCTTCCAATTGTTGTGGTGTCAACCTTGTAGGTTGTGGAAATCTAGATGTAGCAACACTTCCTTCTTTATAGAATTGAGTGGTAGGCTTCCTTGTCGCCATAACTTTACATTCAACTTTTCTTGCCAACCTGAATGCCTTCTCCAATGAATCAGGTTCCAGAACGCGAACTTCATGTTGGATGTTATCCTTTAAAGTGCCTATGAAGAGATCAATCCTGTGTTCCTCTGGAATACCAGTTACCCTTATATTCAATTTTTGGAAGTCCTCAATGTGCTGCCCCACTAAACCCTTTTGTTTGAGATTTATCAATTGTCTAAAGAAGGTGTTGCTCTTTGTATCCTCATAATGTGCTATCATTTCCTCCGTAAAAATTGACCAAGTGACAATTTTTTTACGGGAGAAAAGCCATCGATACCATACAAATGTATTTTGTTCTAAATGCAAAGTTGCAATGCGTACCTTTTGTGTGTTTTGCACATTATGGAGATCAAAATATTTCTCCATCTGTAGTATCCATGTTACAGGATCCTTTCCATCAAACTTCCTCATATCCATTTTTGGAATATGGTGATTCTTCCCGCCAACATTAGAGTTTATGAAATCACGATTAACATTTATTTTGTTCTCATCATGAGGTTCTTCTACTATCTTTTCACCATTAGGAAACATTTCTTGTATCAAATTTGTCAAATCTTCGATGTTTGATTTTAGATCATCCATCTTAGCTTCCATCTTAGCTTCCACGCCGTCCATCTTAGCTTCCACGCCTTTCTTCAAACCGTCCATCTTCACTTCCACGCCATCCATCTTAGCTTCCATGCCTTTCTTCAAACCGTCCATCTTCACTTCCACGCCTTTCTTCAAAATTTCCATTTCATTTTTGGTTGCTCTTTGCGAGAGTGAAATTTGTTGCACTTGCTCTTGTAATTTTGATAGATCATGTTGCAATTATTCATCTTCATGAGTCATGGTAGAGCCTTCTGAAGGCTTAATGGGTGTTGAATTCTTTTTAGGTGCCATTTTAGAATCCAATATTGATACCTATTCTACAATATTCCCTTGGAATCAATTCAACTTGATTCTTCAAACAAGACTTATGCAATTTGGAAAAAAAATACACACCTTTTACTCACTTTGAGGAGCTCGATATTGAAATTGAATTATCTCTGTAATTGAAAATCTTCAATATCTGAAATTCAGCCCTGTAGTAGCCCTCTGAAGCTTCTTTCAAATGATACAGGTCTAATCTAATTTGGATTCCCCAAGACAAAGTTATGTCCAATCTCCCACAATGACCTAATTTTGGACTGGTTCAGTAGAGCAAACTTGTAGGACTTGCCATGTGTCACTGTTTCGTCCTTTGTCTCTGAAATTGATAGCCAAGAAACTACAGTCTGTGTACTTGTGACCAATTTTTACAGCACTCAAATCCACTGCGCAGAGAGAGATTTATTGAACTTTTCCCACGATCACCTCTTTGAGATGAAATTCAGGAGCCTGAAAAAGCACTACCTTCCACAGATCATATCTCCAAAAATATTGCGAACCAAGCTCTGAAATTTTTTGATGACTTTCCTCAGGATTTCAGATTCGCACCATACAAATTTCAGATTCTTAACCTTCGTAGAAAAAAATCTATAGCGAAAATACCACGATGACCTGTTTAGGAGCTTGAAAAAAGACCTAACTTCCACATATGATATCTCCGAAAATATTGCGAACCAAGCTCTGAAATTTTTAGACAATATTCCTTAGGATTTCAGCTTCGCACCCTAAAAATTTCAGCTTCTGAAACTTCGTAGAAAAAAGTTATAGCGAAAATGCCACGATGACCTGTTTGGAGCAGCGAAACCCTAGAATCCAAAGCTCTGATACCAAATGTTGAGTAACCAGCTCCAAAAAAAGAAGAAAAAATATATCAACGCCTTAGAAATAAGCCACTTCGAGGGAGCAACCTCCAATACATTACATAAATGAACAATTCTTGGATGATACAATTTACAAAACCTCCTTTCTATATATAGGAGTCCATGGGGCCATAATGTAATCCTAGTGGGCCACAATGTAATCCTAGCCGACCTAACAATAATAATTTAAGGGCACAATAATAACAAAATGGGGGTTACAAGTGTACAATAATAACAATAAGGGGGTTACACTAACAATAATAAGGGACTATACTAGTAATATAAGGACCTAACATTTTCACATCTGAAGATTGGAACCCAAATATTCATCCAGAAAAGTGGAAGTCCCACCCCAGACAGTGATAGAAAAATACCCCATGTCACATATAGGGACTTGATATAAAACCCAGTAATGGTCCACATGGAGATTATCGACAATCTGAGAAAGCATCCAAATATGCCCGAGGCATCTATAAGAAAGTGAAATAGCAGTATGTAGAATAGTAAAACAACAAATAGAGTACCGACATCCATTGTTCCAAATACAAATTAAAGTACCCAAAATCCTTGAACAGAGAAAAACGCTAATCATGTGAGGAGTGTGATATGTCCAAAATATAAAAAGACCATCAGACCATATCAATAAACCAGCAACATAGACCAGCATCGCTAGTTTTGAGGGCAGAGTGATAAACATTAATCATTTTTTTTTCACAAGAGAAAAAACGTTGTTTTGAATATATTATATGAAGTAAAACAGTCCATGAAGTCATTACATTTTCACATCTCAAGATTGGAACCCAAATATCCATCCAGAAAAGTGGAAGTCCCACCCCAGACAATGATAGAAAAATACCCCATGTCACATACAGGGACATGATATAAAACCCAGGAACGGTCCACATGGAGATTATCGACAATCTGAGAAAGCATCCAAATATGCCCGAGGCATCTATAAGAAAGTGAAATAGCAGTATGTAGAATAGTAAAGCAACAGATAGAGTACCGATGTCCATTGTTCCAAATGCAAATTAAAGTTCCCAAAATCCTTGAACAGAGAAAAACGCTAATCATGTGAGGAGTGTGATATGTCCAAAATATAAAAAGACCATCAGACCATATCAATAAACCAGCATCGCTAGTTTTGAAGGCAGAGTGATAACCTATCAACACATAAAATAGTATCATAAAGCGGATACAGGAAATGTGCAGAGACATGTACTGTTGATATACACCTCACACAAAAAGCATCCATGATAGAGCAAAACTATGTATAAACCCAGGGTCGATTGTATGTTCTGGCTCACTTGTTCCCGGAAATAAAAACCATCTGCAGAAACCCAGGCTCGCTTGTAAGATCAGGCTCGCTTGATTCCAAAATTGGTAACCATATGTTGCATCCGAGATGTAAGGTTCAGGCTCGCTTGTTTCCATTAGTAGCCTGCTATAGCATCTACCCTATTCATAGCAAAAAGGTTCCTGTAGATATACAGAGAAAGAGTATAATACATAGACGATATAAACATGGCTCTGTATTTCAAAAAACAGGTTTAAAATAGAAACAGGGCAACATTTTTTTTCTAAGTAAATTTAATCTATTAACAGTGGGAATAAAATTACACTGAAGTCAAAAAAATTGCCCAGACTCATGGCAAATTTGTCATCAAAAAATCAAAAAATTAAGAAGACTGCCCTCATACGGGGAAACCAGTCTTGAACGTTTAAGTTACAGAATTCAAAAATATTACAAAGGTCCAACATAGTAAAATAATCTAAAAGCATCCCAATTAAGTGGGTCGCGAAGCAAGAAAAACAAATTAACCAAACTACTCCTCCGGCTCCTCGACGATTCGGCACCATCCTTCGGAAGGTCCAGGATCGCTAGGTGCTACCTCCACAGTCATGCCACCGCTCTGCTCCTGAAGGCTCGAATGATGGCCGGCTTTTTCTGAGCTCTGGCCCGCCGGACGGGTGCATTGTTCTTCCATTTGGGCCTCCTCACGGAAAACCACAGTAATTGAAGCTGTGATTCGTGGGCGGTTCAGAGAGAAATTAAAGGAAAAAAGCGCAGTGCGCATTGTGGGAGAAGGTGAAGCTGTGGGGAAATGAGGAGCAGGGGAGCCCATACAGGCCAGATCCTAGAACCCAACCCCGTCCACTTCTAGTATCTGGATAGCGACCTGCGTGATAATCACTGGACTGGGAAGTCGACTCGGTTGAGGGGCTGGAGGGAGCGCGCAGGGGTTGACCTCTAGTGCTCCCCCTGCGGCAACGCATCCTTTGACGCAGGCGAGGCATGGGTGCAGTCTCAGCAGTGGGCACAAGAGGAGATGGAGAAGCAAAATTCCAAGAAACAGAGGAAGACAGACAAGGACCAGACTAAGAGAAATGCAGATATGCAGCAAGGTCTATGCAGTAGTTCAGCTGGCCACTTCTCCTTCTCGTCACAGTGAGCAGGCAGTGTAACCTAGCAACCGGCTCGTCTGAAAAACCATAGCGAAATGCCATTTTATCGACCCGACTGCAATGCAATCGAAGGACGCCCGTCATAATTAATCTCTGATCATTAATGACAGCCGAAGTCTGGATCATATTGGAGCATGCGGAATCGCTAACAGGAGTGTAGGTCCGATCTTGAACAGTGTTAAAACTTAATGCGATTAGATGTGAAAACTTTGGAACTTAATTGAACAACGTTAAAACTTAATGTGATTGATATGAAATTGCCACATTCATGTCCCATTGCCTTAAACGCCATCAAATGCACCCGCATCCGGGAACAGGGCAACATTTTATTGAGTACACATGGCAAAAATTGATTGGAGCAGATCTTTGTTTGGGCCGCTCGCGCAGTGGAAATCCGGACCCAAAAAATATTAGGGCGGATTTGATAAGAAATTCGCGTCACAACTCTCCCTCTATACGCCAGCCCAACTTCGAACCCAAAAAAGATTAGGGCAAAATTCAATTGGTTTTCGCGTCACAAAATTGGCCGACGTCAGCAGGCTATTTTGGAACGTGAATTTGGTTTGAATTATGGTTTATCGTCGTTTGAAGTCCGGCGGGCTCGACTTAAGAACAATTTTGTTTGATCCCATATTATAAAATTTGTGTTGGTTTTCTTTGATAATACACATATTTATAATAAATCATGGGAATACCACACTAAACATGTGGAAAATTTATATAAATTATTGAGAATAATCATTTTTATGTAAAAATATCCAAATGTGCTTTTGGGAAATAAGAATTCGAGTATTTGGTTCATATTGTTTTAAAGGAAGGAGTGAAGTTGGAGCCTCAAAAGATGCAAACTATTACAAAATGACATATTCCTAAGAAAATCAAGGTTCTTAGAATATGTTTTAGACTTACATGATATTATTGATAATTTGCTAAGAATTATGCATGCATTTCAAGTCCACTCACATATCTCTTGAAGAAAATATCATTTATATGGAATGATGAGGCTACTTTGGCATTCTCTCTTTTAATGGATGCCATGTCTTCTACACCAACATCGATTGCACCTACTTTTGGTAAAACATTCATAGTAGAGTGTGAGGCACTAGGACAAGGAATTTACGTAACATTAACACAATAAGGGATATCATTGGTTTTTAAAAGCAAGGAATTCAAAGAAAATATTTGGTGAAATCTACGTATGAAAAATAAATGGAAGCAATATTACATGCAATAAAAAATGGGGATAGTATATCATTGAGAGGTACTTTAAAGTCAAGATATACCATGATAGCATAAATTATTTTTTGAAGCTATGATTTTCATTAGAAGATTAACAAAGATGAGGAGAAAAAATGAAAAGTTTTAATTTTGAGATAATCTGCAAAAAGGGTAAGGAAAATTTAGTAGATGATGCTCTTTCTAAAATAGAAGAGGCCTCAAATTTATATCCAATCACATTTTATATTCCTAGGTGGCTAGAAGAAGCTTGCCATAATGGAAAAATGACAATAGTACTAAACAAAAACTGAAATTTATAAAGGATGGGATGAACTCTATGGATCATTGGGAGTGAAAGAGAGATGTACTTTGGTGCAAATGTAGAATATTTTTATGCACGCAAGCATATTTGAATAAAAAAATATTAAGGGAGTCCCATGTCTCTCTGATGGTAGGACGCAGGGTTCCTTAAAACATCTCAAAGGATCAAAAAATATATTTTTGGAAGGAATGAAGAAAGATATTCAAAATTTTGTAAGAGAAGGTCAAGTTTTCATAATAAATAAAAGAGAGATAGTAAAATCTCTAGGGTTACTTCAACCATTCCACATACATATTCAAAGACTAGAAGATATATCAATAGACTTTATTACAGGGTTACTGAAATATAAAGGTAAGTATTACATTTTTGTGGTCATTTATATAGACAAATTTTGTAGATTTTTTTTGTAGAGCTCGAAGTACATAAACAACAAGCCAAGTGGCAGAAGTGTCCGTGAAAGAAATTCATAGTCTTCATGGTTTTCCTAAAGTAATAGTAACAAGAAACTTTTGGAAATAATTATTTAATATGAATGGAGAAACACTAGCTGCCATGAGTTATACATATCAAACACAATCAAATGGTCAAACAAAAATAGTTAACAAATGTTTTTAAGGTTATCTACAATGTTACTCTTTAGAAAAGAAATCTTAATGGATGAAGTGGGTTCGTCAAGGAAGAATGGTAATATGATATTACCTATCACACATCTACTAAAATTTCCCCATTTAAGGCCCTTTATGGATATCCAACTCCTAGTATCTCATACTTTTTGCAAGATAAGTCCAAAGTATAGGAAACAGAGTCACATATGGAAAATACTAAAGAAACTTTGAAAATTATTATGGAAAACCTTCAAATGACATGAAACATAATAAAAAAACAAGGGGAACAACATTGAAGTGAAAGATAATTTGAGGAGGGTAATTGGGTATTTTTTAGATTATAGCATTATAAGTAATCTTCATTCAAGAAAAAGAAGAAGAAAGAATTAGCTCAAAAATGTTGTGGCCCTAAATAATTATTCATAGGATTGCACAAGTGGTATGGAAGTTATATTTTCCTTCTTCTTGCATTCATAAGGTTTTTCATGTATCTTGCCTAAAAAATGTTTTGGGAAAAAATATGCCAATGTAAATAGAACTTCCAAAATTAGATGAAGAATGAAAGTTGATTCTTGAACCACAAAAAGTTATAGATAAACATTCTATAACTCTTTGACATATAACCATTATGAAGTACCTAATCAAGTGGAAGAATATTCCTCTAGAAGAAGGTACATGGTAAAATGATCAATTCGTGATGAAATACCCACGGCTAAAGGGTTCGTTTGAAGTTTTAACAAAGGTTTTGTTATATGTTTTATATAACGCGCGGCAGAATAGTTTTATTGTTTGTTAAGGTCCCACACAGTGATAAAATTTGAAGGGCAGGTCTGAATTTCAATTAGAAGGGCATATATCTATGTCTCCCTTCCATAATGAAAAGCTTAAAAAAAAACTTTTCAATTGACCACAATAAATTATTTTTACATTTCATTTTCAGAAAGACAAAACCATCAATCTTTGTATTAATAAAAGACTGTTACATATACAACAATGAAGAAGGCTCCATCTTTCATTGCTTAAATATCTCATTGGCAATGTCAACATAAGTCTTGAAGACACTATTAGAATAATTTGGATACATACCACCGGGATATAGGACATTCTTATGTGTCAGATTGTGTAATGCAATTTTGACTTTGTCTCACAAGGAGCAGCAGCATGGAGGTCTGGATTTTTCTTATAGAACTTTTTTATTATTATTTGAAACGTTGTTTATAGATATGAAGACAACAATGAAATTATGAGCATGGTGGACAATTAGTCAAGCTCATGATGCCAAACCATGATGATGTAAGTTTGAAATTTAACATTTTTACATGTTAAAGACAAATAGTCAAA
Source organism: Pinus albicaulis (assembly GCA_034641835.2). Lineage (NCBI taxonomy): Eukaryota > Viridiplantae > Streptophyta > Pinopsida > Pinales > Pinaceae > Pinus > Pinus albicaulis. The sequence continues at coordinate 129,698,871 of CM076575.1, forward strand.
ATCATTGACAACTTAGTATGCCATAATTAATAATCATTCCATGTTCACTTTTGTTAATAGGTTTATGTCACACGATGATCTCTCTTCTCTGGCATTTACTTTTATTGAAGATCACTATTCTAGGAATAAGGAGTTATTTTCTCCAAAAATAACCCTAGCCAAACATTGACAATGCATCAAGGATATATTTCTATGCTTCATAAGTACATATGTTCTACTTATAAATCATGTCTTGGAAGTGGTTGTTTTGCTGGAAATTATTCACCAGTTGGCTTCATACCAAATTATTTTTCTCATTTTCAGCATCCAATACATGAAAAAGATAATGGTTTAAAACAACATAAATATTTGAAATTTTGCAAGAATTGTCTGGCACACTTTGAATATTAATTTTGAAGTCAAGTGCATGACGCTATATAGGATCAAGTGTCATTTTGAAGACCAAATGTTTCACAAGAAACTTCTCAACATGCCACCCTGCAGTAAGGATTAAATGACAATATTGCATCAACTATTTCCATAATAAAAGTGCACCTCGGCCATAAGACTAAACAACTACAAATGTTGTAGATCTAACAATACCACACAATCAAATGTATTCCACAAGGCCAATATTGTATGAAAAATGAAAAGGAGTTTGCAACCAAAAATACCTTAGGCAACTAATTCAATTAGATACACCAAACCATCAGCAAAAAGGAAAACCAGCCTACTCAAAAGGCAAGCGTTTACCTCCTTTGACAAAATTTTGAGTTCGAAACAAGGGCCTTTATTGTCTTGTCAATGCCCCTAGTAATTTGAATGGGGTTTGCACCTGCTGCAACAACCTAAACAAAAAGGTTTCATTTCAAAATTATTTTCCACAAATTTAAGATACAACCATTGTCAGTTTTGTATTTCCTAACAAGCTCATAAATTTTGACAAAAGAACCAAATTTTTTTAATACCTGATAGCAATTTTTTTCACTCAAAAACTATCTTAGACTCAATAAACCCAACCCAAAACTAAAAAACCAAACACCATAAGACCCTACAAAAATGAATAGATGATCTTAATCCAGTACCATCGACAAAAAGTTACCTTTACACCCTCACTTATTAAAACCTGTGCTGTTGAATTTTAACTTCAACTGCTGCAGCAGAAGGACGGATGCAGCAGCAACATTTTTTTTTGGAGGTTGCTTGCATGCCATCCAGAAATTTAATTCAACATTTAAAATTCCTGCAAGTTTTTTTTGTAGACGGCCGCAGCCATATTTCTGTACAGGATTGTATTTAAACACAACAACCAGCATTAATGCAATTCACCAACCAGAAATTAAACAAACAGAAATTTACCCCCCAGTTTTGTAAATTCAAAAGGAGGACACATGGAGCATTAATATTGGATCGCATGAAATTGAAGGGAATCTGAAAACCTGAAAACCGGACCCGAATTTCTTATAAGGCACATTGGATTGAGAATTCGCGTTACAAATTAGGCAGACGTCAGCATCCCATTTTGGAACGCGAATTTGGTTTGAAATTCAATCTATTCAGACTTTTGAAGTCCGACGGAAAGGGTTCTTTAATGTTTCGATAGTTTAATTTTATGTATGCTTTAATATATACATATGTTTTAAACATATGTTATATATATATATATATCATATGCGAAATGAAAGGTGGGCCATAGAATTTAGTTTTAATTTTATTTTATTTTAAAGAGGGTTTATTATAATATGTTTTATATGTTACGGCATATAAAAATAAAAAGGACAAAAAAGCTTGGTAGTTTTTTTTATAGACAATACGTAAATTTTTTATTACACAGCAGTGTGTAAAAAGTGAAAGACTGAGTGTAACTTTTTAAGTGTGTATGCACAGCAGTGCGAAAGTGAAAAACACAACAGAGTGTTTTAGAGACAGAGTATGTTTGTTTTGAACAGACAGTGAGTTGGTTTTATGCACCGCGTTTTGTAGCAGTCATAATTTTGTAATCCCTCTCAGTGAGGAAGTAGTGTAATAGTTTTTTTTTGAGTTATTGAAGGGAATAGAAGTTTGTTTTCAAAGTATTGAAACTCTGTCTCCTGTCAAAGAAATTTTTATTTTCTCTGTGTTAGAGGAAGGGATATTTATTCTCCATTCATTGTTCTGGAATTTTTCAATATTCCAACATGTGCAAGAACAACAGATGTTGTGGTTCCATCCCCAGCTAAATCATTTGTCTTTGCCGCAGCTTGCCTTACCAACTTGGCCCCAATATTTTCAACTGGGTCCTCTAATTCAACCAATAAAAAGGCCAAAGCCATAGCATTGAGATACATTTCATTACACTGTCAATAACAATAAAATTTAACTAAGCCATAACCCTTTCCTTTTATTGTTGTGAAAAGCTTTATGCATTACTCTAATGTGGCTAGTCCATAGGCCAAGAAGACCACTAGGTAAGAAATATGTTTCCTTTCACCTTTGAGTTTTAAAATTATGCCTACCAAATCTAAGACATTTAAGAGGGGGAACTAATACAACGTTAAAAAGAAAACCAGAGCACACATCTACAAATTACCTCCTTAGCTACTGTCACACCATCATTAACTATTTTTGGAGAACCATGCTTTCTCTCCAAGACAACATTTTGCCCCTCGCCCCAAGGGTGACTCCAACAAGATCAGCAAGTTTGTTCACACCGCCTGCAAGACAAATTGACAATGCTTTCAGTAAGTGTGCAATTGAATTCCAGACCATATGCCAAAAAAACCCTCCATGAAAAATTAAAATAACACATTAAAATCGAATATAAGTGGATAAGGAAAGATCCACCGCAGTGAAGTTTCACGTGCAGGTGACCTTCCTTTAAACATAATTTTTTCTCTGACCTGCAATTTTTTTGTCACTGAGCCATCCTTGTTGAAGCACAACTCCTTTTCCATAGCTCTTGTATTAACTACCTTCTCTCTGTCGCGTAATCTCAGAGTCCCTCTTCTGCTTGAGCGATTAAAGGAAATGGGTGAAAAAACTAAAAGAGAAGACAATTGTCTACCATAATTATCAAACATTGCACCCAACTTCTTCCCCTTTCCATTGTTACCTAATGAGGTAGATGTGGCAATTGTTGTCATACTGCCCAAAGCAGAGGCCATCTTCTCTTATCCTGAATATAGAATTACAAGATCTTCATATTAGTATGAACCTTAAAAAACATGACTCCCGTTGCTAAAAACCACTTTTAAGTTGTAACAGGCAAACTAAACAACTATCGCAACTTTTGGCAACTTCTGGAGCATTAAGAGAGAAACAACCAAAGAGAAATACAACCAAAATCCTCATTTTAATGAGACCGAACTATATATTTGCATTAAGATAATAGAAAGAAATCACGACTATATTAAGGCCAGCACAAAACAATCTTTAACCAGTGTCTCTCGCGGCCTTCAGGTTGCCGTGCTAGAGGTTGCATATTTTTAATTTAAATTCTTGACCTCTCGTGCCCATCTATGAATGCATCCAATGGGATATCTACATCAAATGCTCCTTTATATCCCCAAAAACAAATTCTCTACTACAAGAGCACCAGTATTGATGGATCACCCCACACCATCCCACCCACTAGAAACAGTGAAAAAGGAAACCCGAGAAAACTTCTGAAATATCTCAAGATGACTATATGGGTGGTTCTTATGAATCAACCAACCATTCAGAACATGCTCATCAATCCAAACCATGAGTATTAAGTGACGATATTCAAGCAGTCACTGAATCGGATTTCTGAAGCTATGTTAGAGAAACCCTAAACTCTCACTGAAAATAGGTGAAATGTGGCACCACTCAGAGATTTACATGTGCCAATTGGTACAAGTGGTAGACAATTGGCATGTTCAAACAACGAGGTGATGCAGGAATGACATGAGGGAGAAAATATTAAAAAAGCCCCAAATCTGGAGAACTAAAGCTCATCACCAACCTGAGATTGAAAACTTTACATGATGTAACCTATGAAATCGTAAATGGAGAAATCATAGTAACAATAAAGTAACCTATGTAACAATAAATTCAGATTCATCCTGGGAGTGGTAATGGGAGAAATCATAGTGAACAACAAGAAACATGCAAAGTTGCTTACAATCAAATAGATGAAAAAACACATACAAAAAACCTAGATAATAATCATGAACAAGCTTAATATTGAATTATGAACTATAAAGGAACTTACAAAATGTGACATTACGAACCTGGTCAAGCGCACAAGAAAAATTATCCTGGACATGACCCTGGTTGACAAGTTGTATTTCTCATGATGCAAGAGGATTTGTACCTGCACTGCCAAGTCAATCAAAATCCATCATTATCTATACAATAAATACAAGTAATTGATGTAGTATTTTTTACTCTAAGATGCATTCTTATGATAATGTTAGAACATATGTTGAAAATGTCAAAACATACCTGAATAAGCTCCTCTTCGTTTCAAGAACAATTTATTGGAGTCGCATGAACTTGGAACAAGCCTCCCACGATCTGAAAGAGTAGCAACTAAGTCAACAGTGATTTTTTTGTTGCTACGCTGGATCGAGGGAGGTTTGCTCCAAGATTAAATCGCTCCAATAAATTATTCTCTACTAAACAGGGCCAACCACGTGAAGGTGGAAGCTCTTATGGCCCCTCTCCCCCCCTCACATCACCTCAATTCCCCAATACCCAATCTGTATTTCATTTTTTACTTTCATGAGCATAAAAAAAAAATATTCAATAACTAATAAAAAAACAATTCAACAAAAAGTACGCAAGGAAACATTGCAATTAATGCTTGACATAAAAATAGTATGATAAATGAGTTTTTTATATAATGCAAAAAACGTTCCAAGTATGGTAACGTTTGTCTTATAATAATACAATATTTTACATTGTCAAATTTTCTTTTTCTTCTTCCTATTTTTAAAGCTCCTAATTACATAATCAATATCATCGTGCTCTGCTCCTGTTTCGTGCCTTTCAACCCGCACTGCTGACCTAGTTGCGTATTCACGATGTCTGGGCTCATCCAGTGACGGGGCATCGCCTACAAAAACAGATAATATTAAATTTTAATTGTCAGTTTTTAAATATCATTGAACTAGTTAGGTAATATTAATAAAAAAAATTGCAATGAGATTATTTACCTGGTGCACCAGTTGTCGCCGCTGACCTAGTTGCGTAGTCACGATGTCTGGTCTCATCCAGTGATGGGGCATCGCCTACAAAAACAGATAATATTAAATTTTGATTGTCAGTTTTTAAATATCATTGAACTAGTTCGGTAATATTAATAAAAAAAATTGCAATGAGATTATTTACCTGGTGCACCAGTTGTCGTCGCTGACCTAGTTGCGTAGTCACGATGTCTGGTCTCATCCAGTGACTGGGCATCGCCTACAAAAATAAATAATATTAAATTTTAATTGTCAGTTTTTAAATATCATTGAACTAGTTCGATAATATTAATAAAAAAAAATTGCAATGAGATTATTTACCTGGTGCACCAGTTGTCGCCATTGGGGCTGTTGCCCTGTCTTCCTCTCTGGTGGTAAGATCCTCAAGGGAAACATTCTCTGTCATTTAAACAAAAAAATTTATAAGGACAACCATCAAGGTATAATTAGAAAAAATTATAAGTGGAAATTAATTACTGTCACGGCCCTCACTGATAGTAGCATTGTCGGCCTGGTGCCCACTACAATGATCAGGTTGCACGTGAGGATTATCTACATCTGGCTCTAAAACTGGGTTATTTGCCTCGTCGGTAGTGCTGCTCCCCTAATTTAAACAAAGTTGTTAGACATTAAATTTATGGATGAAAACAAACATATTGAAAGGTTAATGTTTTACCTTATCAAGCATTCTGTATCTTGGGACCTGCCCCAAGATTCTGCGACGTTCAACTACGGCTTGATAGCCGAAATGGAAAGCGATATTTTTATCTTCCTCTGTAGTTTTTGTTCCAAATTCATCACCCTACATTACATATGATTGTGTATTTTTAATCATATTTTATAGGATTACAAAAACGTTGGAAGGCGATACAATTAATTATAAAATGTTTAGCTACTTAATTACAATTCTTGCAGCTAATTTCAAGTAGCCGCCCTAGCCTAGCTTGTGATGGCCCTTTTTTTCAATCCTAGCTTTGTTTGTCTTTGAGGTGTCGGGCAACCTAGCATCAAAATATTGAAGTCAGATATGACGTAGCACACTTTTATTTTAGACATAGAGAAAATTAAAGCTATTGAATTAAAGTTGTAATTTACCTTGCGGGTCCAGTTGGCATTTTTCCTTCTTTCTTTGTCCTTTTCTCTTTTCCTTCATGGATGAGTGCTCTCCACTCACTCTCTGGAACTGTGAGAGGACACTCATATCTAGGGTTAAATTGCAATTGCGTCCTATAGGTGTCCCTGGTATATTTCAAATATTTGCCGGCTACCCGAGCCACCGTTGTTCTGTCAAATGTGGCGACCCCAAAAAGGGTTTCTAGATAATCTAGAAGTTCTTTTTTTAGATTGGAATTGTGGGAATTCCACCCTGTGCGTATGGTTGGGCCAAAAATTACCAACGCATGGCTCTCCAAAAACCTGTAGAACTCATTGTTTCCTACACAGAAATTTAAAAAAAAAAAAAAAAAAAAGAAGAAGAAGAAAAGAAGATATTATCATTAATTTAAAAATAAAAATATGATAAATATGTTTTAGATAAAGTACATGAAATAGTTAAAATATTAAAATTTACCTGGGAGTTGTAAGTGCTTTATAGGGACACCTTCATCGTTCACCAACAACGTGCCATTAATGGTCCCTGTGGAGCTGACACGTGTAGCTCCAGGAAACGCAATAATGTAGTTGGCCATGTCAGCCTCATCATTGCCAACACGTTCAGCGGTTGGCTGGGTGTCTGCTTGGGCAGGGTGTGTTTCTTGGCTGGCACCTAAAGGAGTAGAAGGTGTACGAGAGGTTTTTTGGGCAATCTCTTGCCCTTGTGTCCCACTACCACCAACACCGGGTTCAGCAAATGCCAGAAAACGCTACATACAAAAGAAATTTTTGTTAGTTTAGTCAATGTAAAAATTAAAAATCAAACTATCACAATTCATCTCATGCAAAACAAAAAAAATATCCTTTTTACTTTTTATTATTACCTGATATCTTTCTAGCTGCCTCATAAGATGTTGTATCCTCTCTTCTGTTTCAGGTGTTTGAGGCGCGTCTATCAAAGTATTAAATTCCGACCTTGCATCTCGTGCCTTTTTTTGCAACAAGAACATTGGAGATAGGGATGAAGAAATCTCTTCCTCAAAGAGGGAATCATCAGGCGTACCATGGCTAGGTGTCTGCATATTTGAACAAAATTAATATTATTTCAATTATGTAAATAACTAAAATACTTGAAGATATAGCAATGTTGGCACTTTACATGTTCTTCCGCTGGCCTCTTTCTGCAATCATCCCGTGTCGGGGTTGTTCCTGCACTGCTCTGATCAGTCTGCCACATTGCAATAAAATTATAAATGTAAAACTTGAAAACACAAAATGAAAACTGAAATAATTTCTAATAAGACACCGGAAGACAGAGTTAGAGTTTCAAATATGCCTTTCATTGAATTCAGTCCTGGAAACATGTCATTGCACATTAAGGCACCCAAACAAGAGACGAGTTGACAATGAAGACCTTATTGAATATATTGTTGGAGCAACTTCTAGTAAACTTGTTGTGAAGACCTTGAGGATATTTTTGGAGCAACATTGTTGAAGCTGATGGTATAGCATTGTTGGAGGCGATCTTGAAGGGCCTTGAAGTGAAGCTTTTGGAGCAACTATTGAAAAATCCTTAGAGCATTTAAGTAAGGCACTTTCTATCTTCCATCACCTTTTTCCTTTCAATATCCTTTAAGCGATTTTGTTGATATTTAATGTTTGAAATCACGTTATAATTCCTTGATTATATGTGTTTGGGGACTTTCCCTTTGAAATTACCCAAAAATACCCTGGTAATTTTATCTTCAGGATGCATGTATGACCCTATTGTTCAATATTTTGATTGATAGTAGTAAACATAGAGAGTTAGGGGGCTCTTGACTTGGTTTGGTTGGGCCATTAGATCCCTAACATATACTAGGGAGAACCCCCCTTGAGTTGGAGGAGAGCTAGCCCGAAGTGAAAAGAAGTTGGTGAGGTGACAATGGGGCTATTGAATTACACATGGTATCACACTTTAGCTTTAGGAATTTATCTTGAGAAGTGCGATATTTTGCTATATCAATTCTCAAATTGTTTACAACACTATTGTTAAGAACTAATAAGAAGTGATGTTGAGGGTTTTTGGGTATAAGAAACAATACCATTTAAAAACTAGGGTTCTCAGTCCTTGGCATTCCTTCACCTGGGCCTAGGGGCACACTAGAATAATTTCACACTAAACCATGCAAACTTAAAAGTAACTTAACAGATCCATAAAGTAATAATAATCATAATTCCTAATTTCCTATTGTACGATATGATGCAAATTATTGAAACATGAAGCAATGAAGACATGCAATGTCTGAATTTCAAGATTGATGAACCAATACAAGAAGTTAGAAACTACAACTTTGATTCAATACTATGTGTCCTAACTCTAGGAAGGAATCTAGTTTGTAGTACAGAACATGCATCGTGTATTATCAATTCTTAATTGACAACAACTAAAGGACATCTACCTCATCAATTCCTTCCCATTTTGCGTTTTTATGTTATATTCCTTATAAAAGTGTCAAATTTCTCTCAAAGTAAGCAACCACTGAATAAAATAAAAAATAGTTGAGATATGATTGAGAAATGGTCATTTATTTCTTGAAAGGATCTTCATGATTTCTTTGGTTGTTTTTCATCTCAGGAAACAAGAAATGACCTAAGAAACTATCGTGATGTAATATAAGAAACAACACGGTGCAATGGCCATTTTCAAAGCCAAATGATGTCCATTGAGGACATGGCCTTTATTTGGTTTCTGTTTCATAGGAGTTTCGGGTAGAAATGGAACTTTTTTGTACCATTTCCAGTAGTAAAAAGGGAAAACCTTCTTTTTCCATGGGAAATAATTTACCTTTCCTTTTTCAAGATAATCTAAATCACAAAAAATATGAAATATATTGCACACATTCTTGGATAATGTGAAAGTGGAAAAGGAATACCCTACACAAGTGATGCACACATGTACATTTGAACACTAATAGATTTTTGTAGTTGAAATGCAATGCTTGTTTCATTTAAATGTAGGGTTTTTAAAGCAGGGAGAAATAATGGCTGCCAAATTAATAAGCGTTTCTTTGGGAAAAATTTAAATCTTGTATTGGGTGATGAATATAATAGAGGGTATTGAATCTTGATTCTTGACATCTAGAGAGAACCCTACAGCCTAACACAATCCAATGGAATTGACCAAAAAAACCCAAGTAGAGTCAACCCTACTATAGGAGGAAGGGCCTGCAGTAAGAACTTACCATTTTGCAAGAGCTGAGGCTTTTGGATATTCTGCAAAGAGTGAGGTGAACGTGAATATTAGGGCGAATGTTGTTAACGGGCGGCGAATGTTGTTAGAGCTAAGGACGAATGCGAGAGGCGAATGTTGTGCAAAGCTCAAGGTGAATCTTGAGAATGCTGTGCGGCGAGGGCAAATGTGCGAGAGGCGAATGCGAGGGCAAATCTTTGTTCTGGCGAGAGGCGAATCTTGAGGCAATGTTGTACCTGCGTGAGCGAAGCTGAGAGCGAACACTAATAGATTTTTGTAGTTGAAATGCAATGCTTGTTTTCATTTAAATGTAGGGTTTTTAAAGCGAGGAGAAATAATGGCTGCCAAATTAATAAGCGTTTCTTTGGGAAAAATTTAAATCTTGTATTGGGTGATGAAGATAATAGAGGGTATTGAATCTTGATTCTTGACATCTAGAGAGAACCATACAGCCTAACACAATCCAATGGAATTGACAAAAAAAACCCAAATAGAGTCAACCCTACTATAGGAGGAAGGGCCTGCAGTAAGAACTTACCATTTTGCAAGAGCTGAGGGCGAATGTTGTTCTACAAGAGCTGAGGGCGAACGCTGAGGGCCAATGCAGGGCGAATGCTGTTCTGTAAGAGATCAGGGCAAATGCTGAGGGCGAATGATGTTCTGCAAGAGCTGAGGGCGAATGCTGAGGGCGAATGCTATTCTGCAAGAGCTCAGGGCGAATGCTGTTCTGCAAGAGCTGAGGGCGAATGGTGAGGGCAAATGCTATTCTGCAAGAGATAAGGGCGAATGCTGAGGGCGAATGTTGTTCTGCAAGAGCGGAGGGAGAATGCGCGCGTGATATCAGACATTAATATAGCTATTGCGACGGATATAAGTTTCGTATTTTTAATAAAATCATTTTTATGTAGCGCGCATATAAGTGTCGTTATACAGACGGCGGAAAAAACGTCGCTATTGCAACGGATGCCTCCAAACGTCGCAATTGCGACACTTAGACATTGTGTCACACTTGCGATGTTTGGAGGCAGCTGTCACAATAGCGACGCTTTGGGGCATAGTGTCGCAATTGCGACGTCTTCCTCCAAACGTCACAATTAACAGTGTTACCGATGAAATAGGTAATCGCACTGTTACCTACTTTTTTTTGGTAGCATAAAAAGCAACCGATTTTGAAAAGTGGTGATGCAGAATCACCTTTTTTTTTTTGGAGCACATTTTCGACACTCTAATATTTTTATTTATGAAGTATGAATATTTGTTTTAAAATGTTAGTGAATTTCATGCTAATTTTGAAACGTATTGATGTAGCATCAATTTTTTTTTAGAGCGGTGATTTTCATGCTAATTTTGAAACGTATTGATGCAGCATCAACCTTTTTTTTTAGAGTGGTGATTTTCATGTTGGTAATAAAACACAAAACTTAGATAAAAAATATATATATAAAAACAATAAAAAAAAACCAATAAAAATGTTAAAAAAACAAAATTAACTCACAAAAATAAAAAATTTAAACAAAAATAAATAGAAAAAACAAAAAAAAAACAAAAATATTCGAAAATTATATCAAAAGAAATGACAAAATTTGAAAAAAAAACACATAATTTAAAGAAAAAAAACAAAATTAACCAAAAAAAAAAAACATCAAAAACAATTTTTTCTAAGTTTTAAAAAAAAAACCATATAATTAAAAAAAAAAAAATTTCAAAATAGAAAATTCGAAAATAAATTAAATTACAAAATTAAAATTTAGATAAAAAAAATAAAACACAAAAAAGAAAAAATTAAAATAATAAGAAGAAGAAGAAGAAAAAATACAAATTTTAAAATTAACAAAAAAAAACAAATTTAAAAAAAAAATAAAAACAAAATTTAAAATTGAAAAAGAAAATTAAAATAAAAGAATTTAAAACCAAAAAAAAAAAAACTATCATTAAAAAAAAAACAAAAAAAAATGAAAAAAACCACGTGCAAATAATTAAAAAACAAATATCCATAAATTTACTGTTTTTTTTAAATGAAACAATTTATAAATTTTAAAAATGAAAAAATAAATAAACTAAAAGAATTTAAAAAAAAAAATTAAATTAAATTAAAATTTAATAAATTTAATAAAGAAATTTTAAATTTTAAAAAATAATTAATCTAAAATATTAAATTTAAAAACAGAATTTAAAAAAAAAAACAAAAAAAAAAAAATTAAAACAATTTAAATTTAAAATAAAAAATTTGAATTAAAAAACAAATAATTTTAAATTTTTTGAATTTAAAAAAAAAAAAAAATATATATATATATATATATATATATATATATATATATATATATATATATATATATATATATTAAAAATTTAAAAAAATAAATAAAAATAAAAATAAAAATAAAATAAAAAAAGAATTTTTGATCATGGTGGCGCCGCCAATCGACCTCCCGCCCAAGTGGCGGCGGAGGTCGGTCGCTGGGCGGGGCGCTGATTTCGAGAATCGCCCTCCCTCGGCGGGAGGCCGATTTCGGGAATCGCCCTCCCGCGGTGGGAGGTCGATTCCAGGAATTGCCCTGCCGCAGCGAGGGAGGCTGATTCCGGGAATCGCTCTGAGGCCGATTTCGAATCGCCCTCCTACCGCGGGAGGCCGATTCGGCTGATTCCGGGAATCGCCCTCCCACGGCAGGAGGACGATTCCCAAAATCGGCCTCCCGTCGCGGGAGGGCGATTCCCGAAATCGGCCTCCCGCCGCGGGAGAGCGATCCCCGAAATCAGCCTCACGGCGATTCCTGGAATCGACCTCCCGCCCAGCGGCCAGCCTCCACCAGCACCTAGACGGGACGCCGATTGGCGGCGCCACCACGATCGAAAAATTCTTTTTTTTTTCTTTTTTCTTTTTTTTTTAATTTTTAATATTTTTTTTTTAATTCAAAAAATTCAAAATTTTTTTTTATTTAATTTTTATATTTGAAATTTAATATATATATATATATATATATATATATATATATATTTTTTTTTTTTTTTTTTTTTTTTTTTCTAAATTTTGTTAAAAAATTTTATTAAATTTTGTATTTTTTTTTATTTAATTGATTTTTTTTTTCATATTTTTTTTTTATTATTAAATTTTATGCTTAGTTTTTTCATTTAATTTTTTAAAATTTAGTAAATTTTGCATATTTTTTTTTAATTTATTTGAATTTAATATTTTTTTATTTTTTTATTATTATTTTTTTAATTACATAAAAATCTTTATATTTTTTTTATTTCAATTAAAATTGTATATTTAAAATTATATATATATATATATATATATATATATATATATATATATATATATATATATCAATTAAACTTAATATTTTCAAATTAATTTGTTTTTTATTTTATTTTTTATTTAATATATATTTTTTAATTTATTTTTTTCAATTTTTCAATTTTACCTGATTTTTAAAGTTTTTTAACTATTTATTTTAACAATGTATTTTTTTTTTTCTTTTATATTTAAAATTTATTTTTTATTTCAAAATTTATTCTTGCTTTTTATTCATTTATTTATTAAAAATTTAATATTTTTTTTAATTTAATTTGTTATTTTAATATTAACATTTTTTTTTTAATTTAATAAAATCTAATAGATATATATATATATTTAATTTTAAGTTCATATATATATATATATATATATATATATATATATATATATATATATATTATTTTTTATAATTTAAATTTAATTTATTTTTTAAAATCTATTTGTTTTTTTAATATATATTTTTTTAGATTTAATATTTTTATTGTATTTATTTTTCATTTTTTATTTTAAATTAATTCTTCATATTTTTGCTTTTAATTTCAATAATATTTTTTTTTTTTTAATTTTTATTTTAAAGTATTAAATTTATTAAAATTTAATATATTTCTTTAAATTTAATTTTTTATTTCTAATTAAATAAACATTTTCTCTTTCATTTTTAAATTTAATTTCTATATTTTATTTTTTATAATTTCTTCCCTTTTTAACTTGTTTTTTTTTTTAATTTAATATTTTTATTTTGTTTTTATTTTTATTTTTTTATTTCTATATATTTTGAAGTTTTAATCTTTAAATTTCTTTTAATTTTTAAATTTTTTCTTAAATTTTAGGTTTTTTTTAATGTTTGAATTAAAATTTTTATTTTGTTTTTATTTTTATTTTTTTATTCCTATATATTTTTAAATTTTAAGCTTTAAAATGTTTTTATTTTTTAAATTTATTTTTTCTTAAATTTTAGGTTTGTTTTTAATGTTTGAATTTTAAAAATTAAAAAATGTTATTTCTATTTTTAAAAATGTCAAAAATATGACACAATTTTTTTTTTTTGTTATTCCAGCATCAACTGGTTTTGTTTTGAGGGTGTTTTTTCAATCCTTTTTTCAAGAAACAATTTTGTTTTTAGCATAATTTTATAAAATGTTTAAATTTGACCTTCAAAAAAAACCAAGTGCGTTCTGGAATACACTTTTTTTTGTTTTTGGGGTGTTTTTTCATGTTTTTTTAGTCTTTTTGGGTTAGAGTTCTCGTTTTGAGGTCAGGTTACCTATTTCATCGGTAACAGTGTTAATTGCGAAACTTTGTATAAGTGTCGGTATTGCGACATTTTTCTATAAACATCGGTATAGCGACGGTTTCGGGCGGGATTGAAAAAATTTGGGGAAATTTCCGACATTTGGTCAAAAGCATCGGAACCAAGTGTCAGAATTTCCCCCAAATGTAGTAGTGTCATACCTCAAGGAAACCTCTACAAGATACTAAAATAACAAATGCATGGTCATCATAAACATCTCAAAATGAGGTATATGATCTACACAAAAAGAAAGGCATAAGTTGTACAACTGTTGTATTGCTCCATATGGACATACAGTCCATATGATTGTATTGATTCTTTGTACAATTTCCTTTCAACCTATTGAAAACCTGTAAGTTCATCCATATTGTGCATTACTTTCTCTTATTTGTTCAATGTGGGCAATACGTCTCTATCATGTCTTATTTATGCTTTTCTGAAACATGTATAAGTTCTTGCTTGCACTACATTTCTCAATGTACATATTGTTTATTCGAGACCTAACATGTATATGCTAAATGTAATTTTACCTTTTTGAGATATTTTCTTCCGATAGTTATTCCTCTTCAACATCCAAATTGACACAGATTTTACTACACATTCATGAGACCAATGAGGCAAACTTAGATTAAATTTGATCAACTATTAAATTTAATTGCACCAATAAATAATAATTAAAAAAGCTTGAGTGCATGAATACCTGAATGAGCTCCTTTTGGTTTCGAGAATAAATTATTGGTGTAGTTTAATCTTGGCGCAAACCTCCCTCCACTCGACAAAGAAACAGCGAAGTCAACATTGACCTTGTTTTTGCTCTGTTGGATCCCGGATTTTTACTCCAATATTGTCCAAATATTAATTTATTCTCTACTGAACAGGGCCAACCACATGAAGTTGAAAGCTCTCATGGGCCCCCCCCTCGCCCCTCACATCACTCTCAATTCCCCAATACCCAATCTATCTACTAGGAAATATTTGAAAGAAATATATTAAGATATGTTATAAATAAATAAATATATTAAGATACGTCATAAATAAAGAAATATATAGTAAATAATCATTTATTCATAGTCTTTAAAAAATATTTTATCTCAGTATGATTTATAATAAACTTTATGCTATACATAATCTGAAATAAGGTATTTCTAATTAAATTACAAGTACAATCAATTATTCTTCGGTTTCTTGCAATTTTTCATGTATGAAGCAATGACGTCATCCCCTTTAGATATAAGATGTCTTTCTCCCAACCTGGTGAAATGTCTATGCTGCTATAAGGGCGGCAGAGCATCAACTGCAATAAGAATAAAATGTTAAATTTTTATTTATAGTAATTATTAATACAAGTGTTTTATTAATAAAAATGTAGTAGGGTGTTCATTACCTGCTTCGGTAGTAGAGGGAAGCGGGATACTTTTCGATGTGTCCATAGGTTCCTCCTCTTGTCTGGCCTCATCCCATACATTATCTAGAGTAGAACCAAGAAGATTTATAATTAGTACATCGTTTGCATTTAAATATTTATAATTCTAATCCATACTAAAAAAAATTATAATTCACATGAAATACCTCCAGAATCGAGTAAAACATCAGTTTCAATTTGCACTCCACAATCACTAGGCTCATGCCATCCATCATTTCTTGGGACATATGTATTTACACTGTCTGCCTGCCTTTTACAATCAAGCACATTACTTTTTGGCAAAAAAAAAAAAAACAAGTAGATTGTATAAAAGTATTAATTTATAAATTCTCTTCGTTGCTTTTATTTACCTCAGTCTCAAGTGGGTATCAGAACTAGTACATGAAGACCCCATGCTTATCCTACGTTCAACAATTGTTTGACATCTGTGCTTGCAAGCAAGCTTGAGTTCTTCTTCCGTGGGAGTTTAATTGAATTGTTCGTCCTTCAATTTTTCATGACAACATGAATTTTTTTTCTTCTGCAATATTAAATTAAAATTATTAAGAATCTAAAATTTGGATGTAATTTTTTTTTTTATACTTACAATTTTTGCGGCCATTTTTGAGTAACCATTAGGGCCAAGATGATGTTTTCCATGTTTTTGTATTCTCGCCTTCGTGACTTTAGATGTATCTGGGAGCCTATATTTATGGTATTGATAAGCGTAATTACATGTCGCAATATTTATGAGAAAGCATCATAATTTCATTAATAAAAGTGCCTCATACCTTCCTAGTCCGGGTGGTGCCTTCCCTTCTTTTCGAAGTTTTTTTTCCTTTGCATCTTCTAGGAGGGCTTTCCACTCACTTCCTGAAATCGCTGGAGGGTGCTCATGCTGACGGTTCTTTTGCAAATGAACCCTATATTGGTCTCACAAATATTTTAATATAGGTCTGCCTTCGAGGTAACTGTACTTTTGTTGAAGATACCATCTCTGAACAAGCCAACCAACCTATTGAAAAGTTCTTCCTTCAACTTTGAATTTTGCGAATTCCACCTTGTGCGAATGGTGGGCCCAAAGAGTTGCAAGGCTACCTCATTCAAGTGCATATAGAAGGTATCGTTTCCTGCAAAACGATATTATTATTACTTGAAAATAATGACTCTATACGTAGATTTCAATTAGATCACACTTAATATGTAAAAAACTTCTTAAATACCTGGAAGCTTTTCTAATTTCATGGGAACATGGTCATCATTTACCAAGAATGTAACTGGTAGTGTTCTCGTTCTAGTAACACGAGTAGATAGAGGAAAGCTTGGTTTAATAGATGTGATGGAATCATGGTCTACATCATGTGCACATCCTTAACTGTGGTGTTCAGTGGGTGTAGATAATGTCGTGTCACCCTGTTCAGGAGTTGCATTAACAGTCGGTGTGTTCAATGCGTCACTGACAAGCAGAGCAACGGTGATGCTACCAACGACGACCCCCATAGTCTCACCATGAGGATCAAACTCCCTCGAAAAACCCTGTAAAATAAATATTTCTTTTATGAAGGATGAGAAAATTAAAATCATAAATAAATAAATGGGATAATTAAAAGAGTTTCTTACCCCATGTTGACATATTTGAGTCATCACGGTTCTGATTTTATCTCTTATATCTTCTGTTTGTGGCTCAATCGTAATTAAAAAACTGAGTCTCTTGATTTATTTTATGAGAATCCTCTTAACTGTTTGGATCGAATTGATCGACATATAAATTTTTTCTTCAATAAGCATTGCCTCAGGAGCATCTGTGGATTGGTTTGATGCCTTCCCCTTGTCACCCTGTTGATCAAATATGTGGTAGTTGGTTAGAGATTATTTAGGGATAGAAATTCTAAATTTCGATCTTGTTTTTTTTCTCATTCGAAGAGGAATAGAAGTTAGCTCTATTTTGTACATATGTGATGGAATTTTTTTGTGTAAAAGGAGATTTAGCAAGTTTGAAAGAAATAGAAAATTTCTCGTTGTGGTAACTTGCTATGTCTCTAAGAGAATTGATGTGAGTGCTCTGTGATTGTTGGAAAACGAGTTGTGAGTGAAATCTCTATGAATATGCATATCATTCTATGGTATGCAAGCCTAAAATCGAATCTTGATGGTTATTGGACTCATACTCTAATTAGGTATATGATGGAATTGTAAAAAAAAAAAATATAGCCAATGCTTCCCCATGCTAAATATCAAGCATATCGACATTAACATTAGGCCAGAACACAGGTAGAGCATAAAATTCAAAATTAACTTGATAAGTTTTAATAATATTTGATATTCCTTGGCCAAGTAAGTGTATTACTTAACCTTGATTAAACTCTAATACTGGGTTATCCATCTTCTTCATATGATTGAGTTATTAGTACATGGTGGCTTCCATGAGAAATTTGAAAATCAATTATGTGCATTATATCCTGGTCATTAAATGATTTTATGATGGAAACATTTGCAGCTATATACCCAAATTTAATATAAGGGAATACTTCATATATATTTTCATGCAAGAGACGATCTCAACATTGGTAGGCTCCTCGCTTTTTAATATTTTGTAAATATGTCCATCAGAAAAATTGTGACCATGCTAAAAAAATATTCTACCATATATACATCTAACTTGATCACACTTGATACAAACACCTTGTGAGGTGGATTTATGTAACCATGACATTCGCAAGTGAAAAATAATGAAACCAACATGCATAACATTGGTTTGGAGCTACATGTTAAACATATTACTAATATCACTTTTTATCGATGAGAGTAGAATCACAATTTTTTTCAAAATCATTTTTCATAAGTTTTTCAAAATCCTTCTCCCTCTGAATTGGAGTAACCTGCTCCCTGTGAATTTGGAAACTCGACCTCATATATGTTATGGCTACTAGCTAAATATATACTGAATTCATATGAGTATCCCATCTCTTCCAGCTGGGTTCATTCCCAACAAGTGGGTCTGCTAATGCAGTCCTCCTACCTCCTCATAAATGTTGCATAACTATCTCTATGTCCATCTCGAACTAGAGATCGACCCCATAATCAGTACAATTTTCCCTCTATGACCGCCAGTATGATGGATTCCTCAACATACACAACTCCCTCTGGCCATAACTGTATTGAATCTCCTCCTAACTCAACTGTATAGCCTTGATCCTCCAAGGCTGAAACGGAGATCACATTCACTCTCAGACGAGGAACATATAGAACATGATGAAAGGCTACAGTCCATCCTGATTCTAACTCAAAAACAATTGAACCCTCCCTTGTACCAATTGTTCCTCATTAGGGAAATTTTGAGGTCTAAAATGGGCCTCCTAAGGAAATAATAAAATAATAGCTAAACCAATAAAATAATATTTATGAATTTTCAATTCACTTTTTGTAACACAATCCATGTAACCATAGTTAAATACAATTCAAAAGTTGTACCAAAATAAAATTAATAAAAAAAATTGTATTAATGTGACTATAAATAAGAATGAGCTTTTCAAGAAAAAGTCATTATCATTGAACAACTAATGCATTTGTCCTTTGTACTTAAATAACTTAAAATAAAATATAAATATAAATTTATAAATTCTTAATTATAATATATGTTATTAATTAAACTTTGTATTATTTAAATTGTATAATAACATGTAATTAATATACTATATAAAAATAATATAATATAATATAATAAATGTATAGGGATATGCATTGTTTCTTTCAAGAAATATGAAATGACAATAATATATTTTTATTCAAAAAGTGTCAAATGACATTTATTATCAGTACTTTACTTTGAATTTAAAAGTATTTAGAGCACTACCATGGTTAACCATGAGTTTTTATCCACCATTGAGAATGTGACAAGTAAGTACCTTTAACTCAAGCAATGCCACCTCAACCATTATGGATGATGTCATTCCCTAAAATGTGATTGGTTCTCATATAGTAAATTTTGATTGTACATTTTCCTTAGGAGGCCCATTTTAGACCTCAAAATTCCCCTAATGTTGGTGTGGATCCCATACCTCACCAAGCATCCAGTAGTTATTGAGCCAGGTGGATGAAATAGATCACACTCCCTTGTCGTATGGCATGTGGTGCCACTGTCTAGATACCGACCATCTCTAGAAATCTCCTCTGAATCCAGGAGTGAGACATACTCTTTCTTTAACAATGTTGACAATTCTTGGCGAGTTGTGGCTCATCCTCCACTGTAGCCTCTTTCAGAACCAAGATTTTTCTCTCATGCTTGGCCTGAAATAGTGAAATAGTGTAATGTGAAATAGTGAAATAGTGAAATAGATATTCCTTTGACATGACCCCTATTATATCCATCTTGGATGGTGATTCTCACTATGTGCCCCAATTTCCTCCTAAATACGTTGCTCCAAAATATGGAGAAATCCTAAAAGAATATTCTAATGAATGACGTTCTGAAAGATATTTTGGAAGAATCATTGTAAACTAAAGGTTGAAATTATATCTATTCAACAGAAAATATGTACTAAACTAGTATCACTCTTCTATATCCTAGGATTATTATTATTATCATGCATGAATTCTAAAATATTAGCAATAACCCTAAGATTTAGATCTTCAGACTGACAACATAAATAAGCTAGAATGCAAATGATATAAAATTCAATAAATAGTTAATTGAATCGACTAAATTCACAACATTCATATATGTGCCATTCACTTAATCATTCTAATAATCAAATGAAATAACTAGTTAACAATAACTAATCAATTATACAAGATATCGATTATATCAAGCAAAAGTATTGATATTTCGATTTCACTAAAAGATAACAAGCAAACTTATAGAAAAATACCATATTCAGTTGATAAAAAATGACTTGAAAATATGAAATGGTTCAAGGTATTCTTCCAAAATAAACTTTAAAATTGTTCAAAGTGTCTGCTTCTTCCAAAAAATTAGAACCTGTAATAAAATCTATGACTATCCTTTAAATAAGCCTCTTAACTTCAAGTGTATATCCTAGTTTTGTTACAACAAAATTAAAAATAGAAATTAAAAGATATTTTTTTTCTGATCTCCAACAAATTTGATGATTTTTTTTTAGAATGGTTGAACTAGAAGCTTCCAGGAAGGATTTCCATTACCCATGTATGCTCAAGATGTGAGAAATATACTATGGTTGGTCAAAGAGCATACTAATTTGGCATACGCATATATTGTCTTCTAAGAATAGTGATTGTTATGCTATTATGAATGTTGTAACATTTCTTGTTTTGATAAGTTAAACATTTTAGAAGAAAAATCAAAAATCAAAAAATGTTAGGATTGAATATGAATAGAAGAAAAAATCAAAAATAAAAAAATGTTAGGATTGAATGTGAATAGATGAAAAAAATCAAAAATAAAAAATGTTGGGATTGAATGTGATAGATGAAAAAAAATCAAAAATAAAAAAAATTGTTAGGATTGAATATGAAAAGAAATTAATCAAAATCAAAAAATGTTAGGATTAGATGCTAAAAGAAAACAAAGAAAAAATGAAAATGAAAATGTTAGGCGTAGTCAAAAGAAATAAAATAATAAAAATTGCTTTGTTTCAAATAAAATAAAAATGGAAAAAGCACACCACTTAAAATGTCGCTTAAAAAATAATTTAGAATAAAGTATGCTTTATAGTATTAATCATATGTTTATATGTTTAATCCATTATGTAATAAAGTGACATATTATTGGCACGTTTAATAAACATCTTGCATATTTGAAAGGCTGAGATCTAATGCGCTCATATTGACGGCGTGCATGCAAACCCGCACCCCCCAGTGCTTCTGAACTTTATCCGTCGGTGGGGGGGTACATGTCATCTTACCATGGAGACCACACCCCCCTCACTTCAATTCCACTTACCATCTACGCCCACCCCCTCCGGGTAGGCTCCAAAACCGCCCTTTGGCCATTTGACTACTTTCGTCGTCTCGTCATCATTCGCACATCATTCCATTTATCCAATGATAAAATGCCATGTGTCTCCCAATTAACCGTTACCATATACCCGTTAACGGTAACGTCTTCGCACTAAATCCACCCGCACCTATCAACATTTGTTATTATCATGTTTAAACTTTGCACTTTCACTCTAATTCAAAACCTTTTGTTGTTCTGTTTTCATCACTTTTTCTCGGTTATTCGAAACTGTAAGAAAATCACAGATGCGGCATCTGGACTGGATCAGTTGTCTTAAGAGTACCTGTACTTATTTATCGAGTTATTTTTTAACATGTATTTACAAACATCCACTGCCCATTCATTTCAATGGCTCCTAAAGGAAAATATACTTCCAAGGATACCTCAATACTACCTCCAACTATTTATTTAGATCATCAACCATTAGTAGACCATTTTTATCAGATATCTGAGATAAATTGTGAATTTTATCCTCATGAAATTCACAATTGGCTCCATCAAAAACACCTCGACAGCAGTGATGAAGTCGTCCTCTGGAATTCAACATTACACCAATATATTTTCCCTCAGTTGCCATATTCCTGAATTTGTTACCTCCTGCCAACCTCATTACATACCCAATCAAAGCGTTGTATTTGCGCAGAATGGAGAAACCCCTTTCTACATTAATTCCCATGCAATTTCTGAAATGCTCCAAATCAAGGATGACCCCCTCACAAAACCCTTCTACCCAGATTTTCTTATGGAAATATACAACACGCTGGAATTTCTACAAAGAGAAAAGTTTTCTGAAACCTTTATGTCAAATGATGTCCCAATACCTGAAACAAATCCTCCATATTCAGTCTCCATTTTCCCTGAAATGACCAAACAAATTGTCTCCATTATCTCTTATATTTTGGGCTATAATTCAGACTAGTGGATTAATGAGCATATCTTTGATTTTATTTCCATTTTTTCAAGTGAACAAAACCCACTAATTATCTTTTGTTATGGTGAATTTATAGCAGAGAGTATCCATGAGCAGTTTTTTTAATTATCAAAAGGAGTTTTTATATGTGCCTCAGTCCTTGTGTATCTATTTATTTATTATCGGTGAGATAAATTCCCTTTTCAACTACAAAAGATGGATGATTAGGGCAATCCTTTATCAATAATTCATTGGACCCCTCTGGTCAAGAAGGAAAATACATAATTCTCTTTCAGTTAGTTTGTAGATCATTTTTTGCATGTGGTAGTAAGCTTATAGAAAAGCAATATAGAACCAATGATAGATTCAGAGATAAAGAGGATTTTACACCTTAGTGAGCAAACCAAAAATGGGGACTAGTACTTGTATCAAAGCTACTCGTAAATCAGAATTTATGGTTGTGAATTAGCCCCCTACAAGCTTCCTAAGTATGTGCCCATAAGGATATTTTATTTGGAATTCATCAGACAAATGATAAACATGGATCAGATACATTTTCAAGCAGCCAAGAAGAAATCTTGTTTCAAATTAAAAACACAGGTTGGCCCTTTCATATGCAATACAAGGGCAACAGGACAAGATGCAGACACTATCCTAAGGAGTATGAATTTTAAGCACAGCTTTACTTGGTATTATGACCCTTTTGGAATTGTTTCAAAGATGAGGATAGAGAATAATTATACCCCTTATATTCATACATCTAGACCAGAGCTCGAACAATTCATGAACCACAAGGATTTGCAAGAAAATACTCTCCAAGAGGTTGAAGAGAAAAATCTATCCTCTTCACAAAATCCATTAGCACAGGAAAAGGGAGTGAAAAGTCTAAGGGAAACCAGTTCCCCTACAGCATCAGGGGTTCTATTCATAGATTTCACTATATATTACAAGAAACAAAGGAAAACAAATGAGGAAGACAGTAAACATGAAAATACTGAACAAATGCACCCAATTTTTCTTTTTGGAGCATGTACTCCATCAATTTTGGTGATACAAGATATTATGCCACCATCTCCAACCACCATGGAAAATTTTAGGGGCTAGTATTCGCAAGTGGGCTAATTTTCCATGGTTTTCCCAAAAAAAAGATTCGCCAATTTCCATTGTTTTATAAAAATGATTCGCCCAAATTTTACAATATAAAATTATTTTATGTTAAAAATCGCCAACATTATATAGACAATATATATATAATATCATTACAAATTTGAATAATTTTACAAATATATCAATAAACATTTTATATTTTTCATATGAGGGATTGGTGAGATTCGCCAATTTTTTAAACTTCAAGATAATTTTCCATCCTTAAAATTATCTCTGTTGGGCATGGTCAACTAGGTGCATCATTCTCATCCAAAAGGTGGAACACGAAAAATCAATGAGCAGTGTTGGTAATCTATGAAGTAATTTCTGTTATGGTGGAGGCCCATGGCTCTCAACGCTCACCCTACAAGTGCCAATGTGGCCCTATGGAGGGCTAAGACCCCATATAGGGAAACCAAGCCCCAAATAGAGACCCACCTACAATCTTGCATATGATCCAATGTGTCCCCTTTCCCTTCAATACAACAAATAATTAGAATAATCAATTAAAAGAGCTTACAAGTGGTGGAATCAATGGGGAAAGTTATAGTGGCATGCCCTTCCATAGTGGGCTTTGGCATGTACAAGTGTCTCCAAGCTCAATAAGGGGGTTAATGAAGGACATAGGGGAATGTGATACAGTGATGGAACGGAGTGAAGATTAGGGGAATGTCTGAGGCTACATGTCATGTTATAAGGGTAACTATGATGAGGAAAGCCCACACTTGGGTATATGAGTGTAGGAGGGAGAAAATCGTGGTACATGAGTTACCCCGACCTTAATTTTTTCACCCTTCTTCATATGTCTTTTTCCTTTGATTAATTTTTTTGTATAACTACTCAGGGCTCCAGGGGATGAGAGCATGATGCATAAGATATAGAAATGAATACCCCCTTTTAAGGTGGGTCATTTCATTGCACACCAGGGGTTGGTACAATCATGGGTTCCTTAATGTGGAGGGGGCTCATATGGGGCCCATAGGAACCAGGGTGATGGCCATAAATAAGGGGTAGAGCTCATGTTTGGATTTTCCCACGTGCTAAATTTGTGTGTCCCAGCCATCTTTTGCATATTGTGGTACATTTATTTTTTAGAGTGGCAAAATTATGTTGTTTCTTTTATTTTTAGCTGCATAAACCTTCGAGGCATCATTTTGGGCCCGACCCAAGGTGTGGAAAACAGGCGGGGGGGATCCTAACCCTATGTGGACCCAGTGGACCAGGATGGAAAAAGAGATGAATGGGGCTAAACTGAGTGGAAGGGAGTGACTTATGTGGTGTTCGAAAGCAGTACCACACAACCAAAATTGTGATTTCCCATTTAGTGCCAACCCTAAATCTAATGGCCAATAAAGGAGATCCCACGGGACTAGGGTACAAGGATAACCACGAAATTGGGTAATGGAGACAAAATTACAGACCTAGAGCACTCTTTCCGTCGAATCCCCTAACCAATCCATGCCCAAAAATACCCATGACAAGTAAGGAAAATTACTCAACTATATTAAGAAAAATTCATTCCTTCGAGGTCGATAGACCCACCTTCAAACATACAATCATAACAAATAGGTGAGGGACCACATGGTTGACTCAAGTGTCAGATATAATGGCACATCAAACTACTTGGGGCTACAAGGATTTGTTTTCAGTCGGTTGAGGACCATCCAGGAGAAAAATTTTATCCTATACATACTACCCACAGCTAGTGGGTAACATCTAGCTCCAATTGGGACATGAGCTCTCGAAGAGGTGTGCACAACTACTCGAACAGGAGGTCATGTTAGAATATTCTGACACATAGGAAATAGTTAAGTATAACTTGGTCTAGTGTAGAGTTAGGTAAAGTGTGTTTCTTTACTATGTACATTTGTAACTTATAATCCGATGGTCACGATATGTAGTGATTTGACGGTTCACTCTCTCCTCGACATTACTGACACTTGATATGTGGCTTAGCACCCGATTGGTCCATGATCTCTATTTAAAGAACATGGAGGGTCATTTGTCTGGTAACCATTTATGAGAGAAGTTTATGTAAATTTTATTTTTATATTAATAAATTGCCTGAAGTGGTCGTGCTGGCTCAGGTCGTGGATTGTTTCCCTATTCGAGGGTTTTAACCACGTGATATACTGGTGTACTGACTTGTGATTTGTTTGTGAGAGGTGACCTTTGGTGTTTGATCTAAGGAACTTACCCTGTAAATTCCTACATGGTATCATAGCCGCCATTTTGCGGGCCGCATCCGTTGTTGATCCAAATCCGAAGCCGGTTTGACTGCATGCGACTGCCATTTTCCAAATCTACTATTTCTGACCACTTTCGGATCAGGGGAACTTCTATGTTGTGTATGGAGCATCTGTTACAGTGAGGAACCCCTTTTGTTTCATGCAAAAAGGTTTCTAGTTGCTCGAGTTATGTCATTTTAGATCTCGAGGAAAAAGCACGCACATCAAAGAGCAAAAAAAAAAAAAAAAAACTTCCTCCTTTCAAATAATTACAGAATCCTTTTACTAGCTCACTTGGTGTAAAGTTAGTTTATGAGAATAGAGGACTTGGGTTCAAATCTCTCTTTCAAGCTTCTTTTTGTAAAAAGTGTTTTGTTAAGTTACTTTTTCTTTGAAAGCCCTTTAGCAAGTTGTCGGTTTTAAAAAGAGGGTTTTATTTCAAAAGTACATGTAAAAGTAACATTGTAAAAGTGACTCTCACTTATTTATAAAATTGGGTCACAATAAGTAGTTTTTTTTAAAGTGAGCTTATTGTATTAAGTTTGAAAAGGGGGGATTTTTTTTTAATTAGAACTTCATCATTTTTTTTCAACCTTTCGCGTAACTATTCGGCATCTACAACACTTTTTTTTCAAAAAGGCATAACTTCTTCATCTGAAAGCCGTTTTCCGAGCCGTTTTTTCAACCAGCCTAATTTTTCGAGATATTTCCATTGGAGCAGTTAGTTTTAGCCTTTTTCAGCTTCAGTTTTTTTAACAAAAAATGGAAATTGCATGCCCAGTTATTCTTAACAGCACCAATTATTTACAATGGCTATCCTACATGATAGACTTACTTAGAAGTAAAGGGTTGTATAGAATAGCCTCAAGACAAGAAACTAAATCTACCAATGGAGATAATGCCGCTAAATGGGAAAATAAACAAGATCAAGCACGAGGGTTGATAGGAATGTCCATTGCTCAAGATCTTCGATTTCATATCCAAGAAATTGACATCCCTGATGTAGCTATGAAAAAGCTAAATACTTTTTTTGGCATTCAAAATGAAATCAGGGCCACCAGCTTGAAAATGAGTTGCTTACTTTGGACCCCAACAATTTCTCCTCTATTGGAGATTTTTTTTCCAAATGCAAGACCCTTGGTCTTATTTTAGAAGGTTGTAAGGTCAAAAAGGAAGATGGTAGCCTTATCTATTCCATTCTTGCTAAGTATGGACCTTCATAATCTGTATTTGTTTCCACCTTCCATTCCACTAGATAAGCCCTCATTTCTCAAGGAACAACCTACAAGTCCCCCTCTTTTGATGCTTTTTGTGATTCTTTGATAAGAGAACAATAAAAACTCTTACACCTTGGTCTTATCAATATTGTGAACTCTTCTAAGAAAGCTTTAGAATACCAACAGCAACCATATCAAAAGAATCCCAAGAATCAGTATCCTAAAAAGAATAATCATAAACCAAACAAGGGTCTTAAGCAATTTCAGCCGCAAACTGAAAAAGCAACTCACCAAATTGATAAGGAAAATAAAAACAAAGTGAAGAAAACATATAGACATTGCAACTTTTGTAATCGTGATGGCCATGTAGATTCCAAATTTTTTAAGAAGATGGAAGCCTTGGAAGCAGCAATGAAGAAGCACCACATCAATTTGGAGAACTCTTCAACTTCATCTTCAAGAATGGCACTTTCTGCTTGTGGTTGTCAAGCATCAAGATCTGGTTATGCATTAAATTTATATTCTTCTTCTCATTCTCATGAGTGGCTCATTGATTCTGGAGCTTCTTACCACATGGCCAAAAATAAAGCCATGTTTGCTTCTTTAAATGATTGTAACACCAAACATATTTATGGTGGTGATGATAGATCTCTTAGTGTTGTAGGATCTTGAACCATTCATCTAGATAATGGTTAGTTTAATGATGTATTATGTGTTCCTAAATTGTCCTGCAAACTTCTATATGTTTATCAGATAACTCATTCAGATGAAGGGAAAACAGTAGAATTCTCACCTCATGATGTTGTAATCAAGGACCTCAAAGATCCTAGACATATTTTAGCTACTGGCATTGTTGATGATTCCAGAAGGTTGTATAAGTTTGACAACTTTCGGTCATCATGTCTTCCCTCCATTTTTGTTGCTCATAATGATGAAGTGAGAAAACTTTGGCATGATGGTCACTTAAACTATCGCTCTCTTCAAACTCTATGTAAATAAAATATGGTGACAGGTCTTCTTATGGTATCTTGTCGAGATGGTGTTTTCTCCGGATCTGTACTCGGAAAACATCATCGGGATAGTTTTGACAAACATGCCTCTTGGCACGCTTCAGCCCCTTTGCAGCTTGTGCACAGTGATTTATGTGGTCCACTTCATGTTGTTTCTTTCTCTGGTTGCAAGTACTTCTTAACTTTGATTGATGATTTTTCCATACGCACTTGGGTATACTTCTTAAAACTCAAGAGTGAAGTTTTTAACATGTTCTTGGCCTTTAAGGCCTTTGTTGAGAAACAATTTGGACATCAAATTCTTAAGTTAAGATCAGACAATGGAGGAGAATATGTTAACAACAAATTTATCAAATTTTGCACTTAGCTTGGCATTCAATTGCAACATAATGTTCCATATACTCCACAACAAAATGGTGTAGCTGAAAGGAAGAATCGCACCTTAAAAGAAATGGCCAATTGTATGCTTCAATCTAAAGGACTTAGTATCCATTTTGGGGCAGAAGCAATTAATTGTGCCAGTTACATAGTAAATCACGCTCCTACTATGTTTTTAAGGAATATAACTCCAGAAGAAGCCTGGAGATCAATCAAACCAGATGTAAGTCACTTTCATGTTTTTGGAAGTGATGCTTGGGCCCATATTCTAGATGCAAAACATAATCCTTAGAACCTAAGAGTGAAAAATGCATTTTTTTTGGATATGATGAAGATGTCAAAGGATATAGACTTCTTCAACCAAAATCCAAAAATATAATCATTAGAAGAGATGTAAAATTTTATGAAAATATATCGACCTACGAGCCTAGTTCGATGAGTGTGCCACCTTTGGCCTGCGAGCCTGATTCGGCATATGTGCCACCTCTCTATCTCTTCTATTTTTTATAGCATTCCCTCTAGTTCATATGATGACATCGAGGATGATAATCCTCCTCCACCTCTTTAAGATATTCCTTCAGCTCCACGGCTTCCAAGATGGGTCCGCTCTACTCGGGATGCAGAAGGTTCTCTTGCAGGTGACCCTGCAAATCGACGTCGTACATGTTCTCGGTTTGAAAGAGCCTCTTCCTTATTGGCTCAAGTTCAGGAAAATCCTGATCCAGACACCTTTGAAGAAGCTATAGGTCATCCAGATTGGGATGAAGCTATGAATGAAGAATATCATTCCTTATTGGCAAACGATACTTGGGATCTTGCTCCTCTTCCAAAGGGCAGAAAACTTGATAGATGCAAATGGGTTTACAAAACAAAGCTTGGCCCAGATGGAAAATTGGATAGAGATAAAGCTTGTCTTGTTGCTAAAGGATTTTCACAAGTTGAAGGTATTGACTATACTGAAACCTTCTCCCCTGTTGCCAAAATGAATTATATATGCCTTGTTATTGCCATTGTTGCCTCCTTTAAATGGGAAGTCCATCTAATGGATGTTAAATTTGCCTTCTTATATGGAGATTCGCATGAAGAAATCTACATAGAACAACCCCCTGGCTTTATCCAAAACTACTCTAGTCTTGTTTTCCGCCTTAGGAAGTCTCTTTATGTTCTCAAACAAGCTCCTCGGGCTTGGTATGCCAAAATCGATATATTTCTCTTCGATAATGGTTTTTCTAGGTGTCATTCTGACAACACTATCTACACCAAGAAAGTGGGTAATTCCTTCATCATCCTTGTTCTTTATGTTGATGATCTTATCCTTACTGGTAGTGATCCAAACCATATAAACCATGTAAATTCTAGCCTCAAAAAGAAGTTTTAAATGACAGACTTAGGACATTTTCATTATTTCCTTGGTCTTCAAGTCTTGCAATCCAAAGAAGGTATTACCCTTCTTGGTCCAAGTATGCATGTGATCTTCTACGCCACTTTCACATTGAAGACTGTAAGCTAGCCCCTTCTCCCTTTCAGTTTGGAGTCAAGCTTTCAGTCACTTGTACTACCCCTAAAGTTAATGCTACCTTATACCGTCAATTTGCTGGTAAAATTCTGTATCTAACCCATACCCATCCTGACCTTTCATTTGTTGTTGGTCTTATTGCTTGGTTTATGCACCAACCTCATGAAAGTCACTGGAAAGAAGATAAAAGAATACTTTGATATATTCGAGGTATAATTCAGTTCAGGATTCATTATAGTACAGGAGCATCTCCATTGTTGATTGGTTTCACTGATTCTGATTGGGCTAGTGATCCTGATGATCGAAATTCTACTGCAGGCTATGTATTCACTCTTAGTTCAGGACCTCATTAGGGGAATTTTGAGGTCTAAAATGGGCCTCCTAAGGAAAATGTACAATCAAAATTCACTTTATGAGAACCAATCACATTTTATGGGATGACATCATCCCTAATGGTTGAGGTGGCATTTCTTGAGTTAAAGGTACTTACTTGTCACATTCTCAATGGTGGAGAAAAACTCATGGTTAACCATGGTAGTGCTCTAAGTACTTTTAAATTCAAAGTAAAGTACTCATAATAAATGTCATTTCACACTTTTTGAATAAAATTCATACATAAAATAATATATTACATTTATTCTATTATTTTTATATAGTACATTAATTACATGTTATTATACAATTTGAATAATATAAATTTTAATTAATAAAATATTATATAATTAAGAATTTATGAATTTATATTTATATTTGATTTTAAGTTATTTAATTACAAAGGACAAATGCATTAGTTGTTCAATGATAATGACTTTTTCTTGAAAAACTCATTTTTATTTATAGTCACATCAATACAATTTTTTTATTAATTTTATTTTGGTACAACTTTTGAATTGAATTTAACCATGGTTACATGGATTGTAATGCAAAAAGTGAATTGCAAATGCATAAATATTATTTTATTCGTTGAGCTATTATTTTATTATTTCCTTAGGAGGCCCATTTTAGACCTCAAAATTCCCCTAATTATTACATGGTCTTGTAAGAAACAAAGTGCCATCTCTCTTTCTTCAGCGAAAGCATAGTATCGTGGTGCAGTTGAAGCCAGAAAGGAAGCCATGTGGCTTCGTCAAATCCTGTCTAAATTTGGTCTTCATCAACAGCATCCAACTAAACTTTGGTGTGATAATCAGAGTGCCATTCAGCTATGCAAAGATCCAATTCAACATCAGTGTATGAAACACATTGAGTTTCATATACACTTCATTAGAAAGCTCATTCATGACCGTGTTATTGAAGTGCAATATTGTTCAACCAATGATCAAGTTGTTGATATCCTTACAAAGGCTCTCACAGAAGTGAAGTTTACCAAACTTCGATCTATGCTTGGAGTTCAGGAAAGTTATCATTAAGGGGGGATAGTCTCTAATGCCTCCTTCCTTCTCCTATTTTGTCACCTTTGTAAATCCTTCAATCCTATCCCAAGTTGTTCTTAAGGGGGGATGTTAGGATATTCCGACACATAGGAAATATTAAAGTATAACTTGGTCTAGTGTAGAGTTAGGTAAATTTTGTTTCTTTACTATGTACATTTGTAACTTATAATCTGACGGTCACGATATGTAGTGATCCAAAAATTCACTCTCTCCTCTGTGTTACCGACACATGATTCGTGGCTTAACACGTGATTGGTCCATGATCTCTATTTAAAGAGCATGGAGGGTCATTCGTCAGGTAACCGTTTATGAGTGAAGCTTATGTAAATTTTCTTTTTATATTAATAAATTTCCTGAAGTGGTTTCTTTGGCTCAGGCCATGGACTTCTTCCCTCTTCGAGGGTTTTAACCATGAGATATACTGGTGTATTGATTTGTGATCTCTTTGTGAGCGGTGACCTTTGGTGTTTGATATAAGGAACTTACCCTGTAAATTCCTACAGGTCATGAGAACACCAAAAATCTCTTGGCACCGCAAACATGTTACCTTCACATATCAAAGACCAAGCACACGGGTTCGCATGTTTTTGTGGTGTCCTATGATCACCCATGCTTAGTCAAGGCCATAAAATTAACAAGAAAGTAAAATCATTTTCCATGAAATTTTATTCTAAATGCAACTAATCTACCATGGTAATATCATAGGATGTTAGTTCTAATGGAAAATCAGTATGCAATGCATCCTACCCTAACATGCATACAATACAATGCCAAGTGTTAAGGAAAGGGGTGATACGACTCAACTTGACTGGTTGTCGCCAAAGTTTGTCATTAAGTTTGGCAATGTAGTAATAATATTCCCTTACCTTTCTGTGAATCTTGAAAGAAACAGGATTTTTATCTACCGAGACCACATCCCCAACCTTATATTCCTTTTTAGGATTCCACTTCACATTTTTTTTGTGATTTAGTCTCTTGAGAATATAGACTTCTTGAGAAGGGAGTATGGGAGAAGGCTTCTCAATCTCATGTGTAAGGTAGGTAGGCTCTCTATAGAGAATGAATGGGGTCTAATCATATTGTGGAATGGTGATGTATGATAAGTCCATTTGAATTTGACCACCAACGGTGGCTCCCCATTTCCTTGATAACAGTGTCCCTCAAATTTTAGGGATATCTATGACCACAACATCCATAAGCAATGATATATTGAGGTTTGTTGTATCTTAAGAGACAATTCTGTCGGTTGTGAAAGGAATCAGTGCTTAATACATTTTAAAAGTGTGTCACATAAATAATTTTATCATGAAGTCTTTGTTCTATCCCTTTGGAAACTAGCTTTCTAAAACCCTTAATGATCTGGAATAATAAAATATTTTACAATGTGATTGATTGTTGATATCTGAATGGAAAAGAAGAACTGTAGAGGAAACTCAAAGTAATATGTTGTAAACACAGAATCCTTTACTTTTAAGTTTCAGAGAGAATTCATGGAGAGAGAGGAAAATCAAAATAATATGTTGTAAACACGGAATCTATTACTTTTAAGTTTCAGAGAGAATTCATGGAGAGAGAGGAAACTCAAAATAATATGTTGTAAACATAGAATTTATTACTTTTAAGTTCCAGAGAGAATTTTTGAAGGGAGAGGAGTTGGAGTAAAGGAGCGCTTATTAAGGCTATTTAACTCTTACTTACAAACGTAAATCAAAGACTAGCTGCTTATTTACTTCACTTCATTCACAAAAGAAACAACATAAAATGACACAAGAAACACGAATCACCATCAACAGTTGCAGGAAACTTGCTGCTTCTTTCATTCATCCATTAGAAAAAGAAGTACAAAATGTAGTCTCCTAGAGGTCTAGAACTCAGAACCCCTCTTCTTTCTTTCTATCTTGCTTAAATACATCAAAAACAATTTGTAACTACTAGAACTTCTTGAAACTACTTCAACTACCTAAACTCTTAAAATTACTTATTACATTGCAATTGAGGACATCACTATAGCTTCGATCTTAACAAACAAATAAAACAAATTAAAACTTGACATATTATTATTTTTGCTTAATCTTATTTGTTGCTAATGCTTCTCCCTGAAGTGTTGATGTGTCTCCCTGACAGATCAGACATCCTTGACCTGCATTTCTTCCAGAGTTCAATATTTGTCTTTCTTCTTCTTTTCATGTCTTTTATGTTTTTGATGTGGTATTCAAATAGTTCTGCAATAATGCATCTTTGCCCGACTTGACCCAATTGTTGCATTTCCAACAGTGCCACCATATGCTCCTTTTCCCGACTCTGCCTATGCCTCTACGTTTCAAACAATGTTATCATGTCCCCTTATGCCCGACTCTGACTCTTCTGCTCGTGCCCCCAACGTTCTGTCTTCTCTGCTCCTTTACTCTGTGTTGGGTCACTTACCTGAGTCCACCACTGTTGTGTTCAAGCTTCCATTTATTTACAAGGCGCAAGGCATACAACATTGTTTTTCACGTGGTCGGGTGTTACCCGAGTCTACTACCCGCGTTCACGTTTCTTCATTAAACAACGCAACTACATATAATCCTAGACTTTAAATAAATTCAAATTTTCCTTTTAAAACTATCATTTTCGTCCCTTTATCGCACTTTGCATTTTGACATTACAACATGTTTCATGAGCGTCATTCCTCCTGAGCTTGCGATGTGCTATATGGAATATATTAAATCATAGTTCTAAGTTGCACTGCGTCCGGACCTTGTCGCAATTTGAATTTCAGCATTACAACATGTTTCATGAGCGTCATTCCTCCTGAGCTTGCGATGTGCTATATGGAATATATTAAATCATAGTTCTAAGTTGCACTGCGTCCGGACCTTGTCGCAATTTGAATTTCAGCATTCCAACATGGTTCATGAGCGCCATTCCTCCTGAGCTTGCGATGTGCGAAGTGTGATATGCGATAAAGATAGGGATGGCATGGCAAGTGGAGGTGGGGCCGATTGCAAATCACAATCGGCGATGTAAAACTTATCGCAAATCGCATATTGGCGTTCATAACATATCGGGGATTGGAGATCAGCAATTGAATTTTGAAGTTGAGATATACGGGGAGAAGAGTTGACGTGGCAGGGAGGGTCCCATTTAATATCGCATCGGCGATTGGGAGTGGTAAAAAATGAATATGGAAAATATTTTTCACAAACTCCGATTGTGATAAGGGGTCCTACCAAGGGACCCGCCTTCACATCTCTGCACATAATGTTAATACACCAACATATAAATCAAAAATTCTTTTTCGACATACGAAATTTTTTACATCTTCTAACATATATGCTTTTTTTGGTGTTTTGAGAAATATTTCAAAAGAAAATGCAAATGAGCCACAACATCTGGCTCCACCTGGGGATAGTGTTTTTTTCCATGAAAGCGTTAAGAACCACAGATTAGTGCCTTATCCATTGGGCATGGAGTCAAATATTGCTTGGTGACATATGAACAATGAGTAATCTGGTATTTACAATGGTGGAGTGATGACTTTTAATGCTCAAAATAATGCTTCAAATACTGCCCATTCACAGGCAGGTGCAGAGATTCTCCATCTAAATCTTCTAGGATGAAAGTATTGTTTGACCTGGCTTCAAAAAATTTGTACGGACCATACCAGAGAGGGTGAAACTTACCATGTTTTCCTTTATCCTCCCTTCTAGCGTCCCATCTCAGTACTAAATATCCTGCATGAAATACGATTTCTTTCGCCTTCCTGTCAAAAATAGACTTAATGTTGTCTGATAGGTAATCAAATTATCTCTAAGTTTGTCTTTGTTCTCATTTAATTCAATCACCTTATTCATTCTTCTTACCAGAGAATTGGGTTCTTCCCGAGATTCTTGAAGGAAAGAAATCATTGGTTTGGCCAACTGACTAGAAAACAATGCCTGAGTTCCATATACCAACTCAAAAGGTGATTTTCCAGTGGACCTCCTAGTATTTACTCAAACTGCCCAAAGAGAAAATTTTAATTTTGAGTCCCAGTCTTTTTCATTTTCAGTAATTTTTTTCTTCAGAATCCTGACCAATGTCTTGTTTGAAGAATATGCCAATCCATTCCCTTGTGGATAGTAGGCAGTGGAATGTGACAAAATTACATTATATGTTTGACATAAATTAATGAATTGAGCAGAATTAAATACCTGAGCATTATCAGTTGCAATCTTGACTAGACAGCCAAACCTACTGAAGATGTTCTCCTCCAGAAACTTCATCACCACTTGGTCATTTGCTTTCTTAGTGGGGATTGCTTCAACCCACCTTGTGAAGTAATAAGTAGCAGTTAGAATCCATTTGAACTGCCCACTTGATGGTGGATTGATCTCTCTAATAAAGTCCAATCCCCACTGCCTAAAAGGCTCTTCTATAAATACTGGAATGAGAGGTAACAGAGCAAGTCTCTTCTTTTTTGCAAACAATTGACACTTCTAACAACTTCTGACCAGTTTGTACAAATCAGCGAATAGTGTAGGCCAATAAAAACCTAACTTGAGGATTTTATGTGTTGTTACCTTCCAAATATATTGTCCTCAACAGAAATTTTCATGATATTCCTTGATAACCTCAATGGATTCACCTTCAATTAAACACAACAGCAAAATACCAGTAGTATCTTTCCAGTACAAATTTTCTTATACTATAACATATGGCTGAGATTTAAGCTTGAGAGCTCTATATTTGGTTCTATTTAGTGAATATGGGCAAGAAAAGAAACACGGGTAATGAACAACATCTTTATACCAATCTAAACACGAAAAATTGTATTGAATACCTGTTTTGGGCTTATCCTAACCTTCTTCATTGTCAGCTCCATCTACTGGTGCCAGGAGGTTAATTCCCAATGCTTGAAAATTTGTTTCTGTTAGCAACTTTGCTAAACCCTATCCTTTAATTAACTTGGTGGGTTTAATTTCCAAATCATGCTCCTAGATTTTAGCTATCCATTTTCCTATTTTTCCTTCAACATCACTTTGAACCAGCACGTCCTTAGCATCATAATTAGGTACATAAGCGATTATTTGGGATTGTAACACAAGTCTTGAAGGCTTTGAGTGCTTTGACCAATGCATACACTTGTTTCTCGAAAATGTTATATTTGAGCTTAGCATCTCTGAGAAATTTGCTTAAGAATGCCACTGGCTACTCCTTATTATCCTCATTTTTCTGCAATAATACAGCAGCAATAGTAGTGTGAGAAGCAAATGAAAATATTTGAAATACCTTTTGAAAAATAGGACTTATTAGAATTGGAGCTTCCTCGAGTGCTTCTTTTATTCTGGCAAATGTTTCTCTTACTTCTTTATCCCATCTCGCTTCTGCATTTTTCTTCAACATGTCAGTTATATTTCTCACAATCTCAGCATA
This sequence comes from Pinus albicaulis, assembly GCA_034641835.2. Taxonomy (NCBI): domain Eukaryota; kingdom Viridiplantae; phylum Streptophyta; class Pinopsida; order Pinales; family Pinaceae; genus Pinus; species Pinus albicaulis. The sequence goes on from CM076575.1 coordinate 129,735,566, forward strand.
GTTTGGTACAAATATTCTCAGAAAGTTTATTTTTCCCAAAAATATTTGAATATCTTTATTGTTTCTGGGTAAAGGAATTATTTGAATTGCTTCCACCCTTGCTGGATCAATGTTCACTCCTTGTTTTGAAACTATGTGGTCCAGTAATTTACCATCTTCTAAGGCAAAAAAATATTTCTTGGGGTTTAGTGACAGACCAAACTTCCTGCATTTTTCAAAAGCTTTTTGCAGATGTTCCAGGTATTCATCATATGACCCTGATAAAACCGTTACATCATCCAGATATATAACCACATACTTGTCACCTACAAACGCCATGTCCATGGCCCTCTGAAAATTCGCACCTGCATTCATAAGACCAAATGGCATTCTTGCATACATAAAAGTACCTAGGGGGTTGTGAAAGTTGTCTTTTTCTGATCTTCCTTATCCACTGTCACCTGATTATACCCAGAGAATATGTCAATCAGGCACATCCTGTAAGCTCCTGTCACTTTTTGTAAGACATAATCCATCTTAGGTAAAGGGTAATTATCCTTTATATATGCTCTATTCAAATTCCTAAAGTCTACACACAATCTTATCTCTCCATTTTTCTTCCTCATAGGAACTAGATTAGAAACCCAATCCGAATATCTGAGAGGAACAATGATTTTTGCTTGCAGCGATTTCTTCACTTCCTTTTCAATTGGAGCTAACAACAATGGATTAATCTGCCTGAGCTTTTTTCTTTGTGGTTTAATTCCTTCTTTCAATGGGATCTTATGTTGTATTGTGATTTTATCATACGTTTTCAAGTCTTCATATGACCAAGCAAACAAATCCATTATACTTCTTAAGAAGATCAATGTATCTTTCTTTATAATTTTTGGGAACACCCTTGAATAATTTCACCATTTTTGGCTCCTGCTGAGTTCCCAAATTACAATCTTCCATCTCTTCCTCTTGATGTATTTTATTTGAACTAACAACAACATAATTAGAATCAAATTGTCTTTCAAGGGGAGCCGGTCCTTTAGGGAGTATATTATCTTTCAATTGGATAATATTTTTCTCACCTATTGACTGCTTAAGGTTTCTTATCTCTCCTTTATGCTCTGTTTGTTCTTCTTCTTGATCTATCTCAGCATCTTCAAAGTTTCCAATCATTGTCAAGAAATGATTTATCTACTCATCATCTTCAAACTCCTGCTAATGTTTCACATTGTTAGGAATAGAGGGTCTATGTCTAATTTCAATCTCATACCTTAACCTTGGATTCATTGGTGGCTTAAAGGTACTAGCTGCAACTACTAACGAATCTTCCAGCGTATTCCCCTCCCTCGGAATGAACTGAAGATTGAAGGCTTCAAAATAGTTCTCTATCAGATCCCAAACTTTGTTTCTGTATGATCTTAATCTCAGATGCTTGGTCTGACAATGATTTTTAATCTGTCTTATTATCAATTCAGAGTCATCGAAAATTGAAATACATTGAACTCCCATCTATTTAGCAACTTGAAGGCTTAAAATTAAGGCCTCATACTCAGCCACGTTGTTTGTTGAATCAAATTTTAATTTAAAAGAAAAAGGCATGAGGTTACCTTCTAGTGATATTAACAAGAATCCAGCTCTTGTGCCATCCTTGGAGTAGGCACCATCAAAATATCATTTCCAAATCTTCTTTAAATTATTTACAACTGCTGAAGATAGTTTCTTCCATGTGTCTTCAATAAATTTTGCATCTTCATGCAGCATGAAACATGAAACATATTATGTTTCTTGACTATAAATAAGGGAATTTCCTGCATCTTTCTTTGTAGTGGTCTTCACGAACCTTGTTTCCCTGTACAATATCCTTTATTCCCCATTGAAAACAAGAATGATAGCATAAGTGAAATCTAATTTTAGAACACTTCCCAACTTTTCTCCCCAAGATCTTGATAGGAGCATTCCAAACTTGGCTCGAATGTCAGCAACAACTACATCCATGACTATACTCTTTGCTGGAATTTGTGCTAAAGAAACTACTACATCTTTAATTAACCCAAAACATTTCACCCTTTTGGTATCGAATGAATAGATATCCCTGTAAGGTTTGGTAATCTGCAAGTTTAGTTCCTTCATAACAAACAATGGCATGAGATTATGGGATGCTCCTGAGTCCAACATACAATTATGGAGATTAAAATCATGAAGCAACAGAGAAATATAGAATGGTGGAACAGAAGGATTTGCTTCTTCTACATGAGGAACAAATGTGACCACTGGCTTCTCTTCTTGTAAGTTCACAGTGTCACTTATATCTTCAATCTGTGTGAGATTAATAAATTCTGAAATTTCTTTCTTGTAGACTGGTATTTTAGCTAATTCTAGAAGAGGTACTTGAATTTTTACCATCTCCAACTCTTTTGTCAAACTGAAAGCATGAGTTTTTTTAACATTATTTTCAGGTTCTTCTTCACTCTTTCTAGAATTTGTTGCTTGTTTGGGTACAGGAATAATTCTCTCCAAAATATTAGTATCAAATGATTTGCTCTGGGAAGGTTCACCCTGTTGCACATCTATTCTATTAACTAAAATTTTCAGGTTGCTTCTCATTACTGACTTGCTTTACAAGGTCCTTTTGTTGTGGAGTCGCCATTGGAGGAGGGTTAGGGTCTTTTTTTTCACCCTCAGTGTCTTGTAGCCTTGATCTTTTCCTCGATCTCAAATTATACTTCTTGTGCAACTCAGCCTGCATAAAATCTGCAAATTTTTTACAGTATTCATTCATCTCATCTTCAACAAAAGATACTTCAGCTTTAGTATATTCTCCTTCACAATCTTCCTCTTCATCCTCTTCTATTGTGTACATAGCAGATATTTGATCTTCAACCTCCTTTTGGTCATCTTCTGCTGACTCTCCCGGTGCTGCTTCTATATACAATGGTGCTTGAACCTGGTCTTGATCTTTTCTTTCCTTTTGCAAAATTTGCAAGGGTTGTCTTATGAATTGAGGGTTAAATCCTCCTCAGTTTTTTTGTACTTGTCTTTGGGAGTTTTTACTTTCCAATTTCATCTTAACTAACTTATTTGACAAATTTTTTATCACCGTTGTCATATCTTCAATTCTTTGATATTGTGATGATTCTTCTTTTGCTTTCCCCTTCTCTTGGACTGGCTATTTCCCTCTCGCCTTCCCAACTGCAGACATATTAGCTTCAATTTCTAAAGCATCTGTCTGTATCTGCTCTGGAGTATGGGATCTCCTTTCTCTAAGTGTGAAACTAAAATCGGCTTGAAAAGCCCCAAAAAAATCACTTTTGCTTCAAAAGGAGGGGGCTTCATTTCTACAGGAAAATTGTTATACAATTTATTGAATATTTTGATAAAATATGATATATTGTCATCTAGTTTTCTTTTGATTGCATTGAATTATGTTAGTGAATATACATGATCCCTTTTTTCACTCCATCTCTGAGTGAATTGATTTTCTAGTTCTTCCCATGTATTAATAGAATTATTTGGCAATCCCTTAAACAACTTTCCAGCCTCTCCATCTAGAGACTGAACAAAAAGCCTCATTACAACATCAAGATGTTCTACATTCATATTTTCAGCAAAATTACAAAACACAAGCAAGTGTTTTTCTGCAGTGATTTCATCTTTTTCAGTAAAACATGGGAGTAATTTAAGATACTCTTGAGGCATCACATTCATTGGTTGTGGAAGGTTAAGTGGAGCATATTTGTTCAACAAAAAGGCTGGTGCTGCCATGTTTGCACCTTGATTGACTATTCCTTGGTTAGATGCGGTGGATGAACCTTGCAGTGAAAATGAACAGAGGTTGAGGTAAAACTGATATGGGAGTGGGTTGAGGGACAATGGTAGAGGGACCAGCAACTGGAGTTTGTTGAGCTTGAGTAAAAGTAAAAGAAACTGACTCAAAGGAGTGTTCTTCCAACTTAGGTTCTTGAAAATAAATTGGTGTGAAAGGTGAATCTTGTTCCAAGAAATGAAGTACTTTAGATATATCTTCAAACAAAGGATTACTAGAACTACTGTTAGGCGCAGACAGTGTCAGACTAGGTGTTGAGGGGGTTTTGGGTTTCTAAAGCCTTTTAGAAACCAACCTTTCAGGGTTTGACAAAGCAGGGACCTTTTGTTGTGAGGTATTCGACCTTGTGTGAGACCTTTTGTGAGCTATAATTCTGAGAATAACAAACACAACTAAATATTTCCTCCTCACTGAACAACCAGAGGAAATAATGTGAAAAACCCAGGGAAAATAAACTTCGTCTCTTCATCCCCGACAACGACGCCAAAAAATGTTGTATCTTAAGAGACAATTCATTGGTTGTGGAAAGGAATAAGTGCTTAAGACATTTTTTAAAATGTGTCACAAAAGTAATTATACCAGGTGGTCTTCGTTCCATCCCTTTGGAAGCTAATTATTTTAAACCCTTAATAATCTGGTATAATGAAAGACTCTACAATGCCATTAACTGTTGATATCAGAATGAAAAAGAAGAACTGCAAAGGAAACTCAAAGTAATATGTTGTAAACACAGAATCTATTACTTTTAAGTTTCAGAGAGAATTCATGGAGAGAGGAAACTCAAAATAATATGTTGTAAACACAGAATCTATTACTTTTAAGTTCTAGAGAGAATTTGTGAAGGGAGAGGAATTGGAGTGAAGCAGCGCTTATTAAGGCTATTTAACTCTTACTTACAAACATAAATCAGAGACCAACTGCTTCTTTACTTCACTTCATTCAAGGAAGAAACAACATAAAATGACACAAGAAACACGAATCACCATCAACAGTTGCAGGAAACTTGCTGCTTCTTTCATTCACCCATCAAAAAAATAAGTACCAAAGTTTTAGTCTTCTAGAGGTCCAAAACTCGAAATCCCTCTTCTTTCTTTCTATCTTACTTAAATACATCAAAAAAAGTTCGTAACTGCTAAAACTTCTTGAAACTACTTCGACTACCTAAACTATTAAAACTACTTATTACATTGCAATTGAGGACATCACTATAGCTTCGATATTAACAAACAAAGAAAATAAAATAAAACTTGAAATATTATTCTTTTTGCTGAATCTGATTTGTTGTTGATACGTCTCCCTGAAGTGTTGATGTGTCTTCCTGACAGATTGAACATCCTTTCCCTGCATTTCTTCTAGAGTTCAATATTTGTCTTTTCTGCTTGTTGTCATGTCTTTTCTGTTTCTGATGTGGTATTCGAACAGTCCTGCAATAACGCATCTTTGCCCGACTTGACCCAGCTGTTGCATTTCCAACAGTGCCATCATATGCTCCTTTTGCTCGACTCTGCCTATGCCTCTATGTTTCAAACAATGTTATCATGTCCCCTTCTCCTCGACTCTGCCTCTTCTGCTCGTGCCCGCGACGTTTCGTCTTCTCTTCTCCTTTGATCTATGTTGGGTCACTTACCCGAGTCCACCACCGTTGTGTTCAAGCTTCCGTTTATTTACAAGGCGCAAGGCATACAACATTGTTTTGTACGTGGTCGGGTGTTACCCGAGTCTTCTGCCCATGTTCACATTTATTCATAAAATAATGCAACTGCACATAATCATGGACTTTAAATAAATTCAAAATTTCCTTTGAAAACTATCGCATCCGTCCCTTTATCGCACTTCGCATTTCCGCATTCCAATATGTTTCATGAGGGTCATTCCTCTTGAGCTTGCGATGTGCGATGTGCGATATGGAATATATTAAATCATAGTTCTGAGTTGCATCACGCCCGACCCTTGTTGCACTTTGCATTTCGGCATTCCAATATGTTTCATGAGCGCCATTCCTCCAAAGCTTGCGATGTGCGATATGGAATATATTAAATCATAGTTCTGAGCTGCATCGCATCCGACCCTTGTTGCACTTCGCATTTCGGCATTCCAACATGGTTCATGAGTGCCATTCCTCCTGAGTTTGCGATGTGCGATATGAGATAAAGGTAGGGATGACGTGGCAAGTGGAGGTGGGGCCGATCGCAAATCGCAATCGGCGATATAAAACTTATCGCAAATCGCATATCGGCGTTCATAACATATCGAGGATTGGAGATCAACAATGGAATTTTGAAGTTACAATATACGGGGAGAAGAGGTGACATGGCGGGGAGGGTCCCATTTAATATCGCATCAGCGGTCGGGAGTGGTAACAAATGAATTAAGAAAAGATCTTTCACGAACTCTGATTGCGATAAAGGGTCCTACCAAGGGACCCACCTTCACATCTCCACACATAATGTTAATACACCAACATATAAATAAAAAATTCTTTTTCGGCATACAAATTTTTTTACATCTTCTAACATATATGCTTTTTTTGATGTTTTGAGAAATATTTCAAAAGTAAATGCAAATGAACCACAACACCAACAATAAGAACAAAGCAACATAATCCAAATTGGTGGTTCTTTCTATATACAGTGCCACAAGAACATATCGTTGATTTGATTATGTTTATGATATGGTATAAAGTTGATGGGTTGTGTAAACCCAGGAACGTCGGCTATAGGTTATTTTGTGTGTTTTTAAGTTTGTTTAAGAAGTCAAGTTGTATGATTGACTTTTGAATACATTCAATACCCAGACAACTATCTTTGATAATTGGTGGATACAACGAGCTATGTCATCTGACAGATGAGAACATGTCCATAGGATGGTTCAGTTACTTCACTATTTTTTATGACAAATACAACAAACTATGTACTTTGGCATAATGAAGTATGTTAATATTGTTAATCATTACAAGTACGTCAATGATGGTCAGAAGCGGTTTTATCTTAAATGGGTCAAGTGGTAAGCTCGAAGTTGTGGTGGAGAAAGATAGCAATCTGGGAGATTCTAGAGTGGGTATAAATGTTGATGAAGATTATACCAAAAAAATGTGACTTGAATGTGAATTATATGTGTTTCTTATATTGTTATTTGACATGTAAACATTATGGGAGGGACTTGGAGATAATGCTTCCATTAATGTAGTGTGTTGCATTTAGAGTTGGTTTGGGATTATGTTGATAGAATATTTCCACCTCCATATCCATGTTTGGAATCAATTGGATCCGGGACCAACTATATAAATGTGATGTAATTGAATAAAGGCAGCAACATACAAATATTATTTTGAGTGTATTTTTGTGTACTATGTCACAAATTTCAATTTTTTTGTTATTGCATCGAGAAGTGCCATATAGCTCGATGTATGAGGGAGGTGTTGTCATGTAACGTTAGATTAAAAAAATTTAAAAATATATGCCGGCTAATTAATGAAAAATAAAGAATAATATTAAATATGTGGGCTCAATTAAACTTTTTAACACAAAAAAACACATATACAATATTGTTATTGATCATAAAAGAATATTAAGCATTGACAAAAATAAAAATAAAAAAAGAATAGAGTATAAGTGTATTGGTGTGGAAAACCTCAATTAGTGTATGATTGTTCTTCAAAAGTTAAACTATATAATCTCTAACCTATAGTAATGAAATAAAATTATTGCTTGTAAATTTCATCTCGCTTCACATTGGGACAACAAATTGACTCGATTATAGAACTTGCCAACACCCTATTCCTCATTCAGCTTTACTTTGATCCTCACTAGGCATTACACAGAAAATATGTAAAAAATCATATATGAATATTTGCCAAAACTGGAAGCTAATAAAACATAGGTCAACTCAAGTTTTATTACATGTAAAATGTTGAATGGAATTGGAATACTTACAAAACTAAATTGCTGAAAAAATTAAGTAAATTGATATGATAGTCAAGACTTTGTTATGTGAGGTAAAAAAATTCAGAGTAAAAAAAAAAACATTAGCATTTTAAATATATTAAGTAAATTGATATTATAGTTAAAAACATTTGTGTGAAGTAAAAAACATAAATTATTTATATAATTGGTATCATAGTTAAAATGCTTTTGTGTGAAGTAAAACTCATCCAAGTGAAAATTAATAAATATTTCAATGTATAAAGGAAAAATGATATATATATATATATATATATATATAATTTTTTCTTTTGTTAAAATTTATGTCCGAAAAAAAAATTTATATATATATAATGTTTTTTTAGGTAAAAACAAAAGTTTAATGATAATTGAGCCTAGAGGTAGTCTCTAATCTAGTATGGTGGAAATGTTGTAATATCATCTTTAACATTTTGACTAGATCAAAATAAAATAAAATAACCAACCTAGATCCATCTTAACTCTAGATCTACCAAGCGTCAAGAAAGATCAAATCCCTTTTCAGTGTAAAAGAGGTCTACATCGAAAGGGATTTGATCCCTCTAGCACTTCGTAGATCTGGAATTAAGATGGATCTAGGTTGGTAACATAAACAAAGAAAGCTCAAGTGCTAGAGATAGTGGTTCGCCATCCCATCCACCCGGTTTTAAGTCCCTAGAGACATGGCCCGTCATAGTAACGCTGGAAGGATAGGCATCCCATTGGATTCTAGGATCCTGACTCCAGTTACGGTGGTCTCCAGACATCTTGATCCTGGGATGAACTATGAGTTTAGTTTATGATATATATAGTTTGCGAGATGTTACATACATCGGGGAGGTTGCTCGTTCCCTTGACTTAAAAATAAAAAATAAAAATAAACAAAGAAAACATTGTTAATCTAGCATAGATGTTTAAATGTATAGATGTTTAACTCATATATTAACTTTTTTATAATGAATAACAATTGAACATAGACTTATAATTTCATTAATTTCGATAATTTTTTTCAATCTTCGCAATTTGTGTGTTGACCTAAATATTTTCACATATATCATGAAATGAGTGTTTTAATGTATATAATGAATTATTAATAATCAACATTTATTAACCATTTACCATTTGATTTATATGGCCATACTAATTATATAGAAACATTTGGTAATTTATATCACCGTGCTAGTTTAAGCCATAAACAATATTATAACTAGAAAAAACAATATTATAACTAAAAGAAACTATCCTAACATTGTAACATTCATTCTTGATATATCTTCACCAACCTCAAAACTCAATTTTAAGTTTTCTTTTTGGTTTCTAAGAGAGTGAAATTAGATTTGTTTTGTGTTATATGTATATGGCCATATTCTTTTGCGGGATTATTTATTTTGTTTAGAACATACATGTGCTTTGTAAACGAACTTAAAGTATAGAATTTTGTTTCTAAATTTTATACGAGATGAACATTCAAATAGTCGCGAGTTTTGCCATTAAAAAAAAGAATTTGTTTTTAGTGTGTCTTTTTGAAGTTTAGGTGTCAGAATCTGGTGAAAAATTTTGAGGTAAAATCTTGGTTTTTGTTATTCAAATTGGTTTTTTGACTTTATATATGTATTCAGAACCCTCAAAAACCTCTAGGGCACTTTGATTATGCAAAGTTAGTGTTGAGCCCCAAAGATGTCCTTCTCTTTCACCAAATTTCACTTCAATTCCTTTGTCCTTTATTAGTTGTAGGCTTAAAATATCAATAGGATTAATTAAAGTCACTTTAGGAATGCATATAATGACTGACTTGCTATATTTTCGTGGTTTTTTTGTTGTAGTAGTTTTTTACTAGACTCAGCTACAGAATGCAGTCATTCTGTAGCTAGTCACCTATTCCACAACTATCTTCATGTTCACACAGGTTACAGGTGTCACTTAAAGTAAAAACGCATATGATTGAATTCCACAACACTCCTACATCATTATTTGCTCTCTACGAAGTCTGAGTAAAAACCTACAGGTGGTTATGCACGTGGAAGAAATCAAAACTAAGAGGTAGACTTCTACTGGGACAATAACTCTACACATGTCTTCAGCAAAAGTACGAGGCTTCCACAAGAGTTCTAATTTGATTTTAATTGGGAAAGACACTTATCCCTATTTCTTCTCAAGGGTAGTTATGTATTTCTTTTATAAGAATGACTCAGGAGACTGAGAGATAGTTAGCTAGATTGATGTTTTGTGGTTAGATCTCAAAAATCCGTAATACTCTGTTTCTGAAGTATTTTTCCTTTAATGAAAAGAATTCCAACTTCATTGCATGATCTGAGGCAATCTTGAGGATATTTGTATGCTAATCCGGTGGTAGAGGGCCCCTACTACCTGAGAAGCTCTATGAATATTGTTTAGATAAGTAACTTTAGCTCTGTTACATTCCTAATTCAAGCATCTTTTTGAACTCCATGTTTTATGCTAACTTACATCGAATGTTACAGCCAGTCTTATTCTTATGAATTGTTCCAAAATATTACTAACACTGAATGAGAGATAGCTGTAATATTTTAGAGATTAGTTGCATTTTAGTTCAGCTGTAATACTCCGGAGGTTAATTGCACTTTAGTTAAGTTCTGCTCACTATATTTCAAGTTTGATTGATTGCATTCTAGATCAGTTCTGTTTAATGTATTTTAAGTTTTATTAATTAATTGTATTCTAGTTCTGTTCCATTAGACTTCAAGGCCTTCATTATTTACAAACTACTCTTGTTATTAATCTCTTCCAACACATCATCATATGGACAAGAATTAGTGATATCAGTTTGAGGCCTTGCCTGTTCTGCAATTTCTTATAATTTTACAAATAGCCTTTTTCCAAAACTATTCCAAAAGATTTCTAACTCTCGAATGAGGCTTAGTAGTGACAATTTGAGTTGCAAAATGGATTAATTTCAGTGTCATAAGTTAATTTAGAGTAGGGTTCCTTACTATGCTACATATAATCTTTTCCAATTGTGTTCCAACAAATTTCTAACCATGGATGAGATTTTTGTGATATCGTAAGTTGTTGTTTACTTAGAAGAACCTCATTTCATTAAGCTTATCCTTTTCTCAAGCTATTCCAACACACTTCTAATGAATGAATTGGACTGAGTTCATGTTATGAGTTATTTTTCTTGTCAAGTTTTGCATTCTCTGTTCTTAGGTGCCATACATAGTTTAGAATAGCCTTTGCTCTGTTTTAGTGTGACCAATAACTTCTCTTTGTTAAACACTTAGTTCCTTTCCTCTTAGCATAAAAACACAAAACCAAAACACTAGAAAAACACTAAACACAATGAAGTAGGAAGCAGATACCTAGGCACATATAGTGCACTTCACTTCAACAGTTTACTAGTCCTGGTTGACAATTTATGACATCAATTTAGGAACACTAAATTGACGATTTTAACGACGATTAGCAATCAAACATCTCTTTTCAATAAATTCTGCCGGAATTTAGAGAAATTACACCGTAAAAAGTCAGTAAAAACCTTCAAAAAGTCGCAC